>CABEEJ010001462.1:101468-146681 GCA_901482245.1 Timema douglasi
GGTGACCTGGTGGTCTAGGGGTAAGGTGTCAGACTTCTATGTTGGCGGCCGGGGTTCAATCCTCGGTCCCGGCATAGATTTATCTGATTACCAAACCCTTCCTTCACCTGTGACAAGACATCTTGTGAATGTGAGGAATGCCAGGCGTCCACCGTGGTTCGGATTCCACGTTAAGCTGTAGGTCCTCCATTTCATCTCACAATCACCCTACCATTACACATTAGCGTAAGTGCGTATAACCCGAACGTGTAGTAAGACGCAGTAATTAAAAAAATTTACTTCTGAAACTCACTCAAGTTTTTTATTAGCAGAGTAAATTTTGTTAAATTATTACCTTGGACACAAGATTTTTAAAAGTTTCATAAAAATAACCAAGAGAGGAAGGTTGTTTTAGAATATGGTTTCTCAAACTGTGGTCCCTGGAATGTCGAATATTTCGCAGTTGGGACTATAATTTTTTTAAAATTTATATTAGGAAAAAATAAATAATATTTAATAGAGCTATATAGTACAAAAATGACAAGTCATGTCCGCTAAGTAATATTACATGTGAAATATGCATAAGAACCAAATTCAAATGAAAATGCTCGCTTTTACTTCTTGGTAAACACTTACATTAATCTATATTTTATTTTTTTGAGGTATTTAAGTTTCATTTTCCTGAACTGACTGATTATATTAGAACACGATAATTCCTATGAGCGATAATGAAAGAGCCTAACAATTTTGCCGGGAAGGGTATGTTCACGTACCTACCAGTGTTATTCTACTTGCCACAATCGACATGGAACCGACGGCTTTACTTCCCCTCCGAAAGAAATTGTACTACGGATTTTTTTTTATCGCTTCAGAAAAATACATCGACCCCTGATGGAAGCCACGATCATAGAGTCCTGAGGCAAGCACTTTACCCCAATACCACGGAAGTCAACAAATACTTACAAACTAATTTACGAGTAATATATAACATTAGGACTGATAGTACACACCCAACGCTAGCACGTAGGTGTTTACTAATTGGATGGTAAAACTGACCAGGATAAATTGTTTCTCCAAATCGAACCATTTAGTTCTATACTTGCTGCTGATAATTCTAACAACTTAGCCCTGGATAATATAGACTGTTATAGGCCTATCTATATTATAGCCCATAATCCTCGATAATATAACCTATAATAAGGCTAGCACTGGAAACTTGATTTTAATTATATAGATTTTAACCATCTATCGACAGATAATATAGCCTATATTATATAGGCCTATGTAATATACTCGCTTTGCTCGCTGGGGGCTCCACCCCCAAGCCCCCAGTGAGTTTTCTTTGCAAGTGGATGTAAACTGATGTAATTACAGAGCCATTTTTTGATAGGTCTTACTGTTTAGCCACAAGAGACCTCCAAAGAAAGGTCAGCACCTACTTTAAGGTTGCTCCACCATTTTGATTTATTTTTGGGAATTAAAAATCAAAATTTATAACTTTTAGGAATTTACCCTTTGGTTATAGACTAGAAGCTATAAGTTTGCCAAATTTCAAGTTTCTAGATCATCTGGAAGTGGGTAGACATTATTATCAAGGAGTGAGTCAGCCATGTGGCTTTATAGTAGTTTAATTAGCCTATGTAATGTAGGCTTATATCTATAGGCTTATATAATATATATGAATGTTTAAAATAAATATAATGTATGTCTATGTTTGTGTGTATGCATGCAAACACAAACATAAATTTGATCAATTTAGCTCACACTCATGGATGTAAGGAGAGGGGGGCTATGGTGTTCAAATACTTATTCCACCCCTCCCAGAAATTTTCTGAAGTTTTTTTTATACTAAGCTTAACGATGGCCTTATATCAAACTTCAAGTAACTTACAGAGACATTCACTTTTCAAAAATTTGCTGAGGAAGGACCATTCAAAATAACTTCTAGGAGCATCAAATTTTCTAAAATCAACTAGGGGAGATGAGAATAGAAAATCCCTAGAAAACTTTTTGTTAATTTCTCCACTCCCCTCTTACAAGTTCCACCACTACCGTATAAAATAACGTTATTATTTCTTAATATGTATTTACAACATGTCATAAACTTAGCATTTTGAAACCCTCCCAAAAATTAATTTCTCCCTAGGTCCATGCTCACACTTTCTTAATACAATATTAAATCAGAACAAGACTGCATATTGTGCATATATATCCTTCAGAATAATCATGTGATAACCAAATGTGAAGAAAGAAAAACAGACCAATATTTTCTCGCTTAAAAAAAAATAGTGGTGTGGCTATAACAATAAAAAAACCCACATCAACCTAAACGCGTTCTTTCATACGAAATGCGTTCATTTAAGGGAAAGAGCTTTAAGGCAATCTGTGCGGTCCTCGACTTTCATTTGTCTGTGAAGGGGTAAGGTGAGGATTGAGAGGTGGGTGGGTGGGTGAGAGGGGTTTAGGCCTCATCGCTCGATACTATGAACTACCAGACCCTCCCTCCCTCTTTCCCCCCCTATTCACTCTCACACACTTCCCGTCTGACTTCACAATCATTTGCTACACGTCAGATGTGGTTGATTCGCGTCATTTGTCGCTCCGAAAGAGGAATGGCATATACATACAAACATACATACATTGAGGCTAGCCTCACTTGTCATTTGGAAATTGCACCAGCTACAAGTTGTGACGTTTTCAGAGGTCATACAAGACATGTTTTGTTAGTCACGTGATTAAACACCCGTAGGTAGAATACTCAACTAAAAATAATGTTGTTCCAAATATTATTATTTTTAAATAGAGTAGTTACGTTCACTTTAAGAACATGTATATTAAGGCGAAGTTGAGGGGACATCGATACACATTGTTTTTTTTATATTTTGCCAGGTTTTTTTTATAGCAAAATATCTAATATATATATATATATATTTAAAAAAAAGTTATAGTGTTTAATTTAACTATTTACACTTGGTAAGCTCAGCCCACATAATATGTTGAGTATTTGTCATGTTCATAGTGACAAATGAACAGAACATTTTAAATAAATTTAAAAGTTCTTCAAATTCCGTTATGCTTTTGATGGATATTAAATAACTATTATATCAGTAGCCTACATCCGATATCTTTGCTGTGGGAACTGAATTTCTTACGGAGAAAAGCTTTATCTTCTCTCTCAGTTAACTGTTGCCAAATCTCCTAGCTCTCAGCTATGTCTGAAGGTAGTGTGCTGGGATAAGAAGGAGTTACTGGCAACCTCGACTAACCAGGGTTGCCAAACTTGTCTTATATTTAAGGGGGAATGTACCACGCAACAACTAGAGACTGACAACGAAGCCCTGAAACCCATTTCAGAGGACATCGAAAGCTCACAAGAGGAAGAAGCCACTTCTCAAAAAGCCCACGAAGATTACAGATCAAAGGTGCACCTAGACCTTGTATCAAAAGTTCACGAGGAAAAAAAACAACTGCATAACCTGGCAACATGGCAAACATGTATTGTCAGAAACCCCTTTTATTCTTCTTCTTATTATTATTATTAGAACCGTGTCTTACTATCCGTTCGGGTTATACGCACTTACGCTAATGTGTAATGGTAAGGTGATTGTGAGATGAAATGGAGGACCTACAAGTTTAACGTGGAATCCGAACCACGTAGGAGGCCTGGCATTCCCCACATTCACAAGATGTCCCTTTTATTCTTTACAATAATTACAATACAATACTAATGCTACATAGTTGTTTGGTAGGTTAGGATGCAAACACAATACAAATCATTTCGAAATAGAGACGTCTCTTTCATGAGCGAACCAATAAGCGATGATGCCATATGTGGCTAAGAGATTGCAAACAATGGTGTGTATTTGATGCATCTAATTTGTGTGCCTTCATTACGTAGCCAGCTCATCTAACAAAGGTTTAGGTCTCGTCACAATAGGTGAAATCCTTGTCTTTTGGACGTAAACGACAAGTGTTTATTTCACAAAGACCCTATAGTCAAGAGAATATTGACGAGTGAACAAAGTTCAAACCGCAGTCAGTATTTTATGCTGAGGCTACACGAGTTTGGTTTCATTAAACCAAACGTCTGTCCAATTAAACTGTTATTTTCTTTGATATCTGAATGGAACACAGGACCCAATCGGCGTCCTTTTGCCATATTTTTAAGATTAATATAATAATATTTAGCACCGCGTCTTACTACCCGTTCGGGTTATACGCTTTAAGTACTAATTACTCTAATGGATTAGGACTTGGGAAGGTTTAATTAGAGGAAGTGAACCTTCATTTGCGTGGAGGGAGAGTGGAAAACCATTTAGGAAAAACCACCCCCAGTTCACCCGACCGAGATTTGAACCTTGATATCCCCGTCCTCAGCAGTCGAGCTCAACACGAAAAGCGCGTTAGCCAACTACACCACCGAGGCGGGTCATATTTTTAAGAAGGAACTACGCTTTTGTTCGCGTTGTTATAGTGATAGATCACCTACAAATGTGTTTAGACCGCTTATGAGGTCTGATGGTCAGAGTTTCTGGCTACAGATTCAGAGGTCCCGGGTTCGATCCCTTGTGCTTACAGATTTTTTTATGAAGCAGTGGGTCTGGAACAGGGTTAACTCAGCCTCGTGAGGACGAGGAGCTACTCGAATGAAAAAAATAGCAGCTCCCGCCTATAAATCTGAGATTAACAGCTATAGGTCCTTGTACTGACCACATGACACCCAATATCCGCAGAAGTTGGCACTATCTTCGACAACAGACGGTGGTGGTTGGTATGGCTCGATTGTGGACTGACACTATGAAGTTTTTTACTTTCTCTCGACACCTCGGATAGAAAGTACTGTGACCGTCAAAAAATTCCGAACTTAAGATTTTGATAACGACGTTTCATGACCCTTTGAAACTAAAAAAGTTGTTTTCGCGATACCGTCTGTCTGTCTGTCCGTAACTCGGGCTAGAGCTAAAACTATTTTATAGATTGGGCTATATCTTAGTATCTGGAGTGGTCATAATGTTCCCCTGAGGGTTTTTGGAATTAGATGTCCAAACCTAAATTTAAGAGTGTTTACTTAAGGAAAAAAAGAGAGAAAAAAAAGATTTACTTGAAATTTGCTCTAACTATTTTAACTAAATGCTATATTTAAACAAATTTTATTACTATAAACAAGATAGCAAACCTCATTTTCTCATGAAAATGACTCTGAGAGTACCTTGGTGTAATGTTTCTACAACAATGTATATACCTATTATTTTGTTTCACAAATCTTAGGTTGCGTGCTTAGAAAATAGCAGGTTAAATACACAAAGCTTAGAAAAATCCCCCACGTGTGGGTACTCGGTGTACCTGACCTCCAGACCACTGTCAATCATCTGAGAAGGATAGATAATGTTGTGTCCACAAAGCTTGGCCTTCACACGTAAACATGAGTCGTCTTACGAAGGGAACAGACATCACGTATACCAAACACAAATACCTCAAGCGCGTGATTAAGGACACGCCCACGGTTCGAATGGTTTTCGTTCTATTCGTAACTGATTTGTGGGGTTTTAATTCGACAAAGAGGTGACCTGGTGGTCTAAGGGTAAGGTGTCAGACTTCTGACCTGGCGGCCGGGGTTCAATCCTTGGTCTCGGCATAGATTTATCTGATTACCAAACCCTTCCTTCACCTCTGACATCTTGTGAATGTGGGGAATGCCAGGCCTCCACCGTGGTTCGGATTCCACGTTAAACTGTAGGTCCTCCATTTCATCTCAGTCACCCTACCATTACACATTAGCGTAAGTGCGTATAACCCGAACGGGTAGTAAGACGTGGTGCTAATAATAATAATAGTAATAATAATTTGACAAAGAAAGTTGAATTTTTTTCCGTCAACTGCTTTTCCCTAAAGCATATATTATGTCTAATACATCGGAATATTAAATACACAGTGCACAGAAGAGAACGTTAGTGAAGGTATTTATTTTTTTCAGTTTGTATGACAACATTTTTGGCCAAAATGAATCAAATATCTACTATGGGTATCGCGTAAATTGACCAGGATTTTTTCATTTGATTTAAAAAGTTTCTGATCAAATTTCACTATGCTCATGATAGATATATAAAAACTATTAATATTACTATGCGTAGAAACTTAAAGTATATACTATTTGATTTATTTAGGTAAAAATAGGTTTTCTGTAGTAAAGTATGCAACTATATGAACCTTAACTCACGTTTACTTCAATTCAACCTAAGCAATAAATTGGATTGGAGTTCATGTTTTAGCTTTTATGTTATTTTCTAATTTAAACAAATTTGCTCCTCTATTAACTGTTTTATGCAATAATGAAGTAGATATTAGGAAAGTAGAATTAAGAGTAAATGTATTCTTATTTGTTTGAAGGGAGCGTGGGAAAATCATTTATGAAAAACATTAAATAAAAACACCTAACCGGGATTTGAGCTCCAGCCTCCCTGTTACAGAAAACTGTGGCGCTAGAACTGATTAAGTCAGGGGGGGCACTACCCTCCCACTAAGAATCTCCCCCAGCGCTCTAAATAAGTTTGCTTTCTCTTAAATACATTTCAAATCCTCTCATATTTTTGGAGAAAACCACTTTAATATCTTGTAGAGGCATCTGTCAGAAGAAACCAGATAAAGATCACTCAAAATAGCTTCCAGGCCTATTCAAATTTCAAAAATTTCTAGGGTAAGACCAATTTAAATGGTAGGGTCTAGAGGAATCTATTTTATTTTTTTAATAATTAAAAATGAGTACTACTCAAAATAGCTTCTAGAGGAGTCGTATTAAAAAAATTGCTAAAAGAGGACCACCCAAAAATCATTTAGAAGCATCCAAATTTTAAAAAAAATTATGGTAAAGACTACTCCAAATAGTTTATAAAAATAACCTAGTTTTCCAAAATTGGACAGGAGTACCACTCCAAATAGCTTTTAAGGACATCCAATTTTCAAACACTTATCGGGGAGGGCCGAGTTGGGTGGTGAGCAAACCAGTTTCTGGCGTCGCTGACCTGGAATACAGATGAGATGATATTGATGTTTGGCCCACGCGCTCATTCATGCGTGGTTACTGCATAGCGAAGTTAAGTTTTACCACGGAATGAAATGGGCTTGGCCCATACTAGTTTGATTATCAAAAGTATTAGGCTACGTCCGACACAAGGGTTATTAATGGCGTATTCTAAAAAGTGGGGATGATGGAAGTTGATCAAAGGAAGTGCACCTTCATTTTTGGGGATTTTTATGGGGCTACTTTGTATTGGAATGTTTTAACATGCACTTTGTGAACAAATAAATTATAATCAGAACATGACTCACAATACTCTTTATTATTTAAGTTCGTTTAGCATTACGGGAATGCCGAACTTCAAAAATGTCTAATTGGCTTCGAAAAAATATTGGCTCCAGCTCGAGAAAAACTTCCAGATTCAACAAATGATTAAGTTTCACCAATAAAATTATTGATGACTAAAATACTCATTTATGTTCAATTATAATCATTCTGAAATATTATGTAGGCCTACACTCAGTTTAACCTGAAAAGTTACCTTATACTTTTACACTATGGTCGGTCACTTGGCGGTCTAGGGTTAAGGTGTCAGACTTCTGTGCTGGCGGCCGGGGTTCAATCCTTGATCGCGGCAAATATTTATCTGATTACCAAACCCTTCCTTCACCTCTGACAAGACATTTTGTGAATGTGAGGAATGTCAGGCCTCCACCGTGGTTCGGAATTCCGCGTTAAACTGTAGGTCCTTCATTTCATCTCATAATCACCCTACCATTACACATTAGCGTAAGTACGTATAACTCGAACGGGTAGTAAGACGCGGTGCTAATAATAAATATTTTACACTATGGCGTAGCTTATAAGATAGAGCCATGGTGTAATCCGTCAAGGAGGGACTGCTACCTTTCAGAGGAAACGTAGGGTGGATTACAAATTCATATTTGTATGAAAAAGTTTGAAGCAATTGAATTGCGTGCTGTGATAACTGGATTTATCAGTCAAGAAAGAAATATTACAACAAAACATTGAAGATATCACACATAGTAATGTACAACAAGCTATTTCCTAATTATTTTAGAAGGTTACATAAATATTCACAATATAATGTATTTTTTCAAACAAGCATAAAACAACAAACATAAAATATTATAACTTTTATTTGACTTGGAGAATATTCCATATCTTCAATTCGAACTCGCTTAGTTAAGGTGAATGTGGGAGACGCTAGAGAAAGTATGGTTTTTTTTGCAGTTTTTATAGAAAAACCTTTTTTTTGTCCAATAAAAATAAAATATTGCTCCAGTAAGAACATAGAGTTTAATTTTCTTTACATGGTGATATTGAATATCCGTAATGAGCATAGTGTCATTAGAAGACAAACTTTTTAATTGAAGAAAAAAAGTTATCATTAAATTTCAGGATACCCTTAACAGATACTCAAGAACTGTTGATATCATCATGTAAAGAAATTTAAACTTTATGTTTCTAGTGGAGAAATGTTTGATTTATTCTGAACAAAAAAATGTTTTGTTACAAAAACTGCAAAAACAATGACCGTTTCTCGCTTTACCTACATCCCCACTTTAAGAAGCTTTGTAGACTAAATATATTGAAATTGTATTACAAAGAGGGGTGACCTGGCAGTCTAGGGGTAAGGTGTCAGACTTCTGCGCTGGCGGCCGGGGTTCAATCCTCGGTCCCAGCACAGATTTATCTGATTACCAAACCCTTCCTTCACCTCTGACAAGACATCTTGTAGAATGTGGGGAATGCCAGGCCTCCACCGTGGTTCGGATTCCGCGTTAAACTGTAGGTCCTCAATTTCATCTCACAATCACCCTACCATTACACATTGGCGTGTGTATAACCCGAACGGGTAGTAAGACGTGGTGATAATAATAATACAAAGAGTGTTGATAAAGATGTTAAGTTTGGCATTATCCAATGCACCGGGCTGAGATTCCAACCTTGACATTCACACGTAATCAATTCTATTGCGGATCTGACGCCTTATACCACGTGCTTAGTCAAACACCTGCATTTTCCCTACCCTTTCAATCTATACGCGTACACAATGAGTGCTCTAAAGAATTAGTGATGAGTTTGGAAGCATTTTAGAGGCTATCTACTAGTATTTGCGTGGAAAGAGAGTGAAAAAACCATTTAGGAATAAAACGCCCTCAGTAGACCCGACTGGTATTTGAACCCCGATCTCTCCGTCTTCAGCAGGCCAGGTTAACAAGGGAGTGACATCTTAGACCATCTGGCCACTGAAGGGGTGAACGCTTTGTTGGTCTTGAACACAGTATGGAGGTGGATTCCGACAAATAGCTATTTAGCTGTTGGCTGTCGCGGGTGGTTCGAATACTCGTGTAGATCATAGAGAAGGAAGAGTTTTAAAACTAGCACGCGTGGTAAGTTCATGTCGAATCAATGAAAACATCCTCCTTCAAGGTCTCGGACATTGTCAAGTTCAAGTTTATTTTGCAGGAAATAAATCATTGTCCCAGTCGGGTTATTAGGAAACAATACAATTGAAAGTTAAAAACCAACTAAGTCATATTTTTATTCTTTCTCGCTTGGACCTTTTAAGTATCTCGCCGCGTCTTTAGACTCGAATGTTGGAGTGGTTTTCTCACCCTCTTCCCATTCTAGTGCTGGTACACGTTCTCTAGAAACGCCTTCAATATTAATAACTACAAGGTAGAGATGTTCATAACCTTAGCTGTACGGACTTAATTTTTACGTTCCCCACGTTTTATTACCCGTCCGGGGGTAGCCACATTTTCAAACTAATAGGGAAGAATTGGATATTATTGGGAGGGGGAGGGAAATGAACCCCAACCTCTAACTTTCATAAAAAAAATTATATCCAGATGATATGGCTGTCTTGGTGCTTATTTGACTGATACAAATCGTATTGTTTCGTTTAATATAAGTGTGCACTTTCTGGACCAGCTGCACACGCTATAGAATAATCTAGATCTAGAACAGGCACAACACCCAAATTTCATGCCGTTAATTCTTCACTGTGAAAGGGGAAGACCCCATTTCACCAAAGATAAATTTATCGATAATGCTGGGAATCAAACCCTAGTCTCTTAGCTCAGTAGACATACACGCTACCGACTGAGCTAAGGTGTAATAATAATAATAATAATATTTAACACCGCGTCTTACTACCCGTTCGGGTTATACGCTTTAAGTACTAATTACTCTAATGGATTAGGAATTGAGAAGGTTGAATTAGAGGAAGTGAACCCGCATTTGCGTGGAGGGAGAGTGGAAAACCATTTAGGAAAAACCACCCCCAGTTCACCCGACCGAGATTCGAACCTCGATCTCCCCGTCCTCAGCAGTCGAGCTCAACACGACAAGCGCGTTAGCCAACTACGCCACTGAGGCGGGTGTAGAATCGTAACATTTATTAATGTTGATAGTATATTTTTCATATTTTTTAAACTTTATTATTTAATGTGATACCTATCAAAGCTAAATTAAACTCAACCTCGTCACAAATTAGTCGCGGCTAAAAAATAGAACTTGACTAAAAGAGCATCGCCACTCCTAGATTAACATTATATTAACTCGGTTAACATAAGATGTGACTTGATTTGTTTTCATCCTACACCTCTCATTTGTTTTGTTTCTTAGACCACTGAACTCTATTGTTCCCCACATTGATAATATCTTGAATACCATCTAATACGACACAGAGCTTTTTACGCTATCCCCAAACTTTGGACAATTTGATTATAAACAGCGCAAGACAACCATTTCAACACTATTTTTTTTATTTGATCGTATCTAATCACATTTAGACCATGTGCTTCGCGAACAGTTTGAAAATATGTCTGCTGAAATGTTTGCGTTAAGAGTCACGGTCGCCTCAGAAATACAACGAAGAATTTATTACACCAACGTCGAGATCGTTTGAAATTCTACCATCGGTTTTAGTAGAAATGTGATGTCAAACAATTTATTAATTCTATGTATTTCGAAGACTAAATAAGGATTTATTTGCTTTTAGCGCCACGTCTCACTACATTTGCAGGCTATTACCCACATATTTACTACATTTTATGGGTGAGAAAAAAGAGACACGCCTCGGTGGCGTAGTTGGCTAACGCGCTAGTCGTGCTGAGCTCGACTTCTGAGGATAGGAAGATCGAGGTTCAAATCTCGGTCGGGTGAACTGGGGGTGGTTTTACACTCTCCCTCCACGCAAATGCGGGTTCACTTCCTCTAATTCAGCTTCCCAATTCCCAATCAATTAGTGTAATTAGTACTTAAAGCGTATGACCCGAACGCGTAGTAAGACGCGGTGCTAAATAAATAATAATAAAAAATAAAAAAAGAGAAGAATTTGTTGGAAGTCTACTCATATAAAAGTGACTAAGGTGGCCACAAAATCTCAAAAATAAAGCTATTGGATCTTTCCCTCATATGAAAACCCAAATTTCCTCTACTAAAAGACCATATAAAGATATATTAAATGTTTAAACAAATTTATTAAAACAATCAATTTTTAATAAAATGCACTCAAAAATAATTACACTTAGATTATGATAAAAATATAGTTTGAATGGGTTGCAACTTAAACATTTCTCTTTACTATAGAAACAAATAAATAATTCTACATGATCGACTCTAAAGCTCTCCGTAATTTTCTTGATATGATTGGCATTTTTAAATGCCCTGACTTTTTCAGGTTTTTAATATATTCCCCCTCCCTCCTCCCCCGACTTTCTTAACGCCACATATATATTTTTTATGTAATTTTTTCTACGTTCTAAGTTAGTGTGTTTGCAATTTATATATTGATATAATCTGAATGTTTAAAAAAAACTAAATATATTTGAAAATTTCTATGTTTTATTTTGTGCAACGTTTCTCCAAACGTTTTCGCATACTCAGTATTTATATATAAACATTTTTACAGCCTTAAGTTAATCATAGTTCATTTTAATAGGCTCATTGACCTCATTTTATGTGTAGTGATCTACTGTATTGCCTACTACAAATAACTAAAGTTAATTTTTTAAAAAAAGGTCCATTCAAGTAGTTACAAATTCCTTAGACGAGAATAAATTCTAAGATTCGTTCATTAATGCTAGCCTTTATTGAAAAAAATAATTTATTTAATATTGAGAAAAATGTCGGAATCAGGGGAAAAAATAAAATTATGATAAATTAGGAAATTCTTGGACGGCAACCAGAATAATGTAACAGGTTGGCTATTTTATTTTAGAGCCTGACAATATAAGTTATTATTTTTTTGCGTGTTTTTACTATCATTGCTATCATAACGACCGAAGATGCTGAAGCCATCATTAGCTTTTATAGCCCAACCCATACTTTTTTTTTACCCCAAAATTGCGCTAAAATTCACAAAACCTTTTTGTTAAGGGGGAGTTTCTGGTGCGTTGTGTTCGCTAGCTTTTCACAATGGTGTGTGTGTGTGTGTGTGTGTGTGCACGCGCGCGTGCGCGCACTGGGATATTCATATATTAACTTACACTAATGGGATAAGGATGAAGAAGGTAGAAGTGTATATGAAATTTATCAGTATTTTGGTGGAGGGAGAGTGGGTAATCATAGAGATAAGACACCTATAATAAGCCCGACAGGGATCTAAACCCTGACCTCCCCATAAGCATAAAACTATACCAGATGGACTTTACGCCTTATCCCCCGTGTCCAACAGTACGAATCACAACGTTACTAAAAATATGGACCAAATTGTTTTTATTACTCATGATACGAATACATATTGTCGGCTTTTTAAAACTATATAATCTTAAATACTGGGATAGAGGAATTTATAAAAATAGACACTCTTTTAAAAGCCCATTTCATGCCCAACTAACCGGGAAATAACACACAAGATTACGCTCAAATCAGAGAAACATATCAATGTGCGATTTTGTACATTCTGCAGAATAGCAAAACTGAAATAAATTTTATAATTTTAAAACTACTATTATTAAAATTTTGATATAGTAAAGAAATAATGATATAATGGTTTCACTGGCCTCAATGTTGCCATTTTCAAAAATACAAAAAAATAAAAGTGCGTCATGATGAGTGTCTTTGGTTTACTTAATAATTCTTTCCAAACGGGAGATTGTAAAAGGCTGCTTTCCCTTCCTAAATTAAGATTATGAACCAGATGAAACGAGGGTGGTCAGTGACGTCATACAAACCGTATTTGGTTGTGTCTATGCGCATGTGTTTCCAGGATAAAAACTTTTATTTTGAAAATTATATATTATATGGCTTTTGATAGTGCTTAGACTAATTAGGTATGTCAAACTAAGATGCAACCCGCTTTGTAAAATACTGTAGCTTCGAAAACTCCAAGTAGGCAATGTCGTTAAATAAGTTAAGAAAAAGCCAAGAGTGTACAATAATCCTAAGGGAATTATTTTTAGAAGCGCTTATTAAAATTTTTGATTGCTAATATAATATCACTAAGCAATAATAAGTGTTTTCACATTAGTGACTTTCAATCAATGTTCGTGGGGTCTGAGTTGCCTGTTACTGGGAAGTCGCAGTTTGAATCCCAAAAGGATGTATTGAGAAAATGGTTTACCGCGTTCCCTCCATGCAAAATAGTGTGCATTTATTCTTAGCTATAATCGAAACGGGGACGGGTGGTATGACGTGAATGGTACGGTGAATGGTAATCGTCTTCTTTTAAATCACCCAACCTAATCCTATATCCTTAGGCTAGTTTACGAGATTAGTTACAACCTATTGCATTGCAAATTTTTCCATATTAGGCAGCCAATATAGCCTATTAAATGTAAAATGATTCAATTTTTGTACATTACTTTGAAAATTAAACGACAGTTTTAATTACTCACGAGAATATTTTATGTTGAAATCAATCATAATAACCAGTAAATTGCTGAATAATTAATAATAGATAAAATGTTGAGAATTGAAGAAAAAAAAACCCAATTGATTAGTTAAATTAAAATTGTAACCTTAAGAATGCAATATTGATAAGACATGATTAATAGATTTTATTTGATGAATAGATAATAAAAATAAGATAAAGCTGTGAATTGAAAAAAACGTTTAGGTTTGAATTTAAAAAAATAAGTTGAAGGATACAGAATTGATAAGATATGGTTAAAACATTAAAAACAATAAAATATGATTACAATATTAAGATTTCTTCAAATTGTCTTAGAAAAATATAATTAAATGTATAATTTAAAGGCCTTTTAAATACCCCCACCCTCTTACCCTGCTTGTGCTCCCAAGGAAGAGAGCCCATCCGGTTGTAATATTCTGGGGGCGATGTTGTAGCTGGGCTATTATTTATTGCCCTGAGCGCTATATTGCCAACGAAAGGGAGGTTCGTCGTGTAATTAGATTGGGGATCTATTGCACCAGTGGAATGGGGTAGGTGGTGGGGTGGGGGCTATTGCACCCGCTATGTCATCAGGAAGGGCAAAGTCGCAATATTCATGGCTCCCTGCGAACTTTCAACTCGTGCTTTATATTAGCTGTATAAATATACACCCATACACACACCACACACTCATTTAAGTACGCCTTTCGAGCAGGGATGTCCAACGAATGGATGATGGTCTTAATATGGCGTAGAGTTGACGCCTTTTCTAAGCTCTAGAATTCCATGACTTTTACAGATTTACAGGAAAAAAAACATGTACCAAGTACTTTAAATACAAAACTATAAATTATAAAAGCTGGTTATTTTCCTTTCTTTAAAATTTAATTCCTTAAACCAGAATGATTATAGACAAATATATCTGTACCCTGCGTGAAATTACATGAGTTTTAAATAAAATTGGTGACCTGGCAATCTAGTGGTAAGGTGTCAGACTTCTGTGCTGGCGGCTGGGGTTCAATCCTCTGTCCCGGCACAGATTTATCTGATTACCAAACCCTTCCTTCACCTCTGACAAGACATCTTGTGAATGTGGGGAATGCCAGGCCTCCACCGTGGTTCGGATTCCACGTTAAACTGTAGGTCCTTCATTTCATCTCACAATCACCCTACCACTACACATTAGCGTAGTGCATATAACCCGAACGGGTAGTAAGACGTGGTGCTAATAATAATAATAATAATAATATTAATTATATACACTGGAATAAACTATTCTAAAAGATATTTCGGAAAATAATGCAGACATATTTGAAAACTCTAGTAGCTTATTAAAAATAGCTCCTCCATTGTTTTTGTGAGTTTTCTTTGTTTACCTAAGGCTTGTGATGGTACCAACAGGGTTAGCTCAGCTCTGAACCGAGAGGTCGGAATCCTATCTGCCTCCCGGCTGGATGTATCGAGGATGAGCAGCTAAGTGATACATCGTAAATATGATTTTCAGTGAGGGTTTAAACATCTCACCAGGTCAATGTCTTAATATTTAGCACCGCGTCTTACTACCCGTTTGGTTTATACGCTTTAAGTACTAATTACTCTAATGGATTAGGAATTGGGAAGGTTGAATTAGAGGAGGTGAACCCGCATTTGTGTGAAGGGAGAGTGTAAAACCATTTAGGGAAAAACCACCCCCAGTTCACCCGACCGAGATTTGAACCTCGATCTCCCCGTCCTCAGCAGTCGAGCTCAACACGACAAGCGCGTTAGTCAACTACGCCCCCGAGGCGGGTAGGTCAATGTCGAGCGAGTTATTTCAAATTCACCTTCTTCATCCTGTGTGCTAACATTTGATTTGTGAATAGCCCACCCTCATAGATGAGCACGTGGACTAAGTGTCCAACTCATTTGATCTGGTTAGCCCGTTGCGTAAGATCAGGGATTTGAATCCCGGCAGGGTATAGGTTATTGAGAATGGTTTTCCCCAAATAGTTTCTTCCACTCAAACGCAGGTACATTTCTTCTAAATTCTACCTTAGTCATTCTTATCTTATAAGCGTGATTAAAATGCGTATAATTCAAACTGGTAGTATTAGATGTGGCGGAAGGAATGAAACTTGTCGAGGAGCTGAATGGCAGGTACTTAAGAATATTGCCTTTGTTTGAAGTGGGGGTGTAGGGGACGAGAAAAAAGGTCAGTGCTTTCACAGTTCTTATAGCGAAACTATTTTTTTGGTAAAAATAAATCCAATATTGTTTCAGTACAAACATAGAGTTTAATTTTCTTCACATGGTTACCTCAACATTTCTTGAATATCTGTCAAGGGTTTCCTGGAATCAAATGACAATTCTACTTTTCGTTTAGAAAATATGTTATCTAATGCCACTATGACAGACATTCAAGAAGTAATTATATCACCGTGGGAATAAAATTAAACTATATGTTTGAATGGAGGAATAAATATTTGATTTATAAGTGATAGAGAGCAAATCTATAGAAGACTCCACCCTCCTCGGTGGCGTAGTTGGCTAACGCGCTAGTCGTGTTGAGCTCGACTTCCGAGGACGGGGAGATCGAGGTTCGAATCGCGGTCGGGTGAACTGGGGGTGGTTTTTCCTAAATGGTTTTCCACTCTCCCTCCACGCAAATGTGAGTTCACTTCCTCTGATTCAACCTTCCCAGTTCCTAATCCATTAGAGTAATTAGTACTTAAAGCGTATAGCCCGAACGGGTAGTAAGACGCGGTGCTAAATATTATTATTATTATTATTATTATAGGAGACTTCAGTTAAATTTTGGATGATGCTGACGAATCAATATTATTTGTTGACTAGTTTGTCGTGCTATCCGATGGGTTAGTATTTAGTCCAATACCTTAGCTCAGTCGGTAATGAGCCTGCCTTATAATTTAATAGTCTCGGGTTCAATTCATGGCATGACCTAAAAAATATATAATTGGTGAAATCCGAATTTCCACTTTCACAGTGCTGAGTCATCGACATGGGGCTGGTTATTGTTTCTGTTTTAGATTTAAGATAGTTTACAAGTCATGTGCTGATAATATAATCAGGCTGTTCAGAAAGTACACGTTAAATATCTGATCCCCCCCCCTCCCCCAAAAGTAGTTATTTATACATGCTGTCTTAGTTAAAGTTAGTGAGTGAGTCTGTGTTGATATATTCTGTGTAGATTTTATGTACTGTACATTTTCGATCAATCCTTTAAAAATAAGGGGAATAATAGATATTATAAAACTAAATAATTTAATAGAAATTAACACAAGGTAATACAAAAATTTTCTATAATAGTATTTACACCGTAGCCTATTGCATAGATACAAAAACTTAGTTCCGTAAAATTATTCAGGGTACAAAACATAAAATACTTGTTGACCACTCCCAATAAAATCTTTGCGTGCCATTCATTATTGGTGGATTCAACTCATTCTGTAGTTCCTCTCAATTAGGTTGAAAATACATTTCAGCTTTCGTGGTATGGTTGTTAGGCGAGGAAAAGGGGTTGATCCGAAGTCTAGCGAACCCACGTTTTATTCCAAGCTAGAGGGAAATAAAGAGGTATCTTTACTACTTGTTGGTAACCTGGTGGTCTAGGGGTAAGGTGTCAGACTTCAGTGCTGGGGGCCTTGGGTTCAATCCTTGGTCCCGGCACAGATTTACCTGATTACCAAACCCTTCCTTCACCTCTGACAAGACATCTTGTGAATGTGAGGAATGCCGGCCCTCCACCGTGGTTCGGATTCCACGTTAAACTGTAGGTCCTCCGTTTCATCTCACAATCACCCTACCATTACACATTAGCGTAAGTGCGTATAACCCGAACGGGTAGTAAGACGCGGTGCTAATAATAATACAAGTTAAATAATTCAATATACCATACTATTTTTATATGAGGCGTTTGAAATGCACTTTCTGAACCGATTGATTATATTAGCACACGACTTATAAACCAACTCAAATTTAGAACGGAAATAACACCCAACCATCAATTCATCACTATGTAAGGGGCGAACCCAAATTTCGTGAATGATACAATTTTCGGCTTTACTAGGGATCAAACTCAAGATCCTTAACTCACTTTGCGGACACGCAATCAAATTAATTATGTTTACAGACCAAATTAATGTTAAAAATAAAATAATTTACACCTCTCTCTCACCTCCCCTTATTAATAAGATTATTTTTTAGCGCCACCCACGTCTTATTATTCGTTCGGGTTATATTCTTATGTACTAATTAAGATAATGGGTTAAGGATGATGATGGGTGAATTTTAGTAAGTGTACCCATATTTTCAGGAAGAGAGAGAGAGAGCGAACCATAAAGGAAAAATTACTCTAAATACACCCGACCGGAATTGAACCACGATCTCACAGTCATCGGCTGTCTAGTCTATTGCTAGAGAAGCGCCTATGACGATGCGTCCACCGAAGTGGGTTGTTAATAACTCAAACCATTAAGGCAGTGGTTGTGGCTTGATAAGTCTAAAGACCGCATTACACGTGGTAGGTTGCAGCGCTGCAAGATGATCATGTAATATACCTAAATGATCGGTGCGCGTATCAGAAAGCTGGCAGCTCAAATATTAAACGAGTTTGACATTTTCTGATCGGACGACTGCTTTCTGCACCGTGTAATCGCTTTCTGCGCTTCCAACTTGTCGAATGTTGTACTGCGCATGCGTGCGCCTGGTCAAGATAAGGTAGTACCATACCAGAGGATCCATTTTCCCAACATTTTTGTTCATGTGAACCACGCTCACTGTGTTTATATTAGACTATAGACCAAATATGCTTGAAGGTGTCTTCATTCATACGTAAGTAGTTTCGGAAACATAAGCATCTAATTCAGGAATAAAAATCGTCACAGTGTGTGACACATTGTTCCATTTTAACACTAAATTTCGACTCCACACACGTTTCTTTATGCGTTTTACAACACTAGGAGATTTCAAACTTTGGTAGTACCCGTACAATATAAGCAGCTCTTCGTCTTGTTGTTGACGAGACATCTTAGCACAAAGTGAACCAGCAAAATCAAGTGCGGACGATAAAATAACTCCCTCTCCACTGAGTGGCAAGATGATCACTCGTCAGAATGCAGCTTGTGTGTAATAGGTAACGTGACCAGACGTCCCGCTTTGAGCGGGACAGTCCCACTTTGGGGAAATGTGTCCCGCTGTCCCCAAGATTTTCCATGGGACGCACAATTGTCCCGCTTTGGAGGGTAGTCCATTTTGTGAACTACATAAATTAATAAAAACGTTGTTATGACTCGTCTAGACACTCAGTGCGCCAGCCCAGTGCCTATCAGTCCAGTCTAGATGACGTGAATCCCCCTCCACCGTACCACACCAATGTACCCACAGCTACAGAACTACAGTATTCGTTCTGACTCAAGCCTCCTTCGGAAGTATTCGGTTGGACTCGTTAGTCGTCAACGTTAGTTAGCAGTACACAGGATTATTTATAGATCATTCGACCGACCAGTAACCTAAACTGTGTTTATTTATTTCGAAAGAGTTGTGTTTACTCTTTAGAAAGTTGTGTCGTATGCATTTAAGTTTGCAAACAAATATATTTAATAATGCCAAAAAGAAAGTGCTCTTTCAACGCTGACTTACGGGCTAAATATCCGTTCATAAAACTTAAAAGTGAAGCGAACAGTAGTGATGTCGTGTGTGAAAAATGTCGTACTGAGTTTAGTGTTGCGCACGGAGGTTCCTGTGATGTGGAAAAACATTTAAAATCTCATCGGCACGTAGCTTCAGACCAGGCTGCTTGTTCTAGTAAATCTATTTCTTTGTTTTTCAAAAGTAATGTGCCGTCCAAGAAAGATCTCGAAGTTTCTGCTGCCGAAGGTGTCTGGGCCTATCACACTGTACGAGAAAATCACAGCTTTCGTTCCAATGATTGTGCTTCAAAAGTAATAAGTACGTGCTTTGAACCAAAGTTTCATTGTGCCAGAACAAAATCGCAAGCCATTGTAACTCAAGTATTTGCACCATTGGCTGATTCACAACTTAAAAGGGGGTTGGAAAATGCAAATTATGTTTCCTTAATGACAGACGCATCTAACCACGGGTCACAAAAAATATTACCCGTGTTGGTGAGATATTTTGATAAGTTTGATGGGGTGAAAGTAAAAATATTGGACTTACGGTCTCAGCCTGGGGAAACTTCCGAAATTATTGTCAGTTATTTAAAGGACTTGTTGCGAAAGCATAACCTAACAGACAAAATAATTTCTTTCAGTGGGGATAACACAAACTGTATGTTTGGTGGTGCAGGAAGAAAAGGAACAGAGAATGTTTATCGCAAATTGGAAACTTTTTTGCAAAGGGATATTGTGGGTATTGGATGTGCTTCGCACATTATACACAACGCTATATTAAGTGCGTCTGATTGTCTGCCAGTAGATGTAGAAGTAGTGGTTGTGAAAATATATTCACACTTCTATATTTACACAGTAAGGGTGGAAAAATTTAAAGAAATTTGTGACACCATCGATATTGAGTACCAGAAAATGTTGGGGTACAGCAAAACACGATGGCTAGCGCTAATGCCTGCCGTGGAAAGAATTTTAAAATTGTATTTGCCACTTAAGGAATACTTTCTGAGTCAACCTAAATGCCCCGTGGTTTTGAAGACATTCTTTGAAGATGAACATTCATTAATGTGGTTATATTTCATACACAGCCAAGCAGCTACCTTCCAAAACTCAGTTTTAAAAGTGGAAGGTCAGAATGTTTCTGCCATCGAGGTTACTGCGGAGATAAAAACAATGAAAGAGAACCTTCAAAATAAGATTATCACTAGATTTATTCCTCATGTACTGCGCAACTTAATGACAAACAACTGTTCAGGACCTGAAAAAGAGGATTTTACCAAGACTATTGTAACATTTTACGAGACATCATTACAATATTTAGAGCAGTGGACAACGCATTTCGAGGACTTGGAAATGTTTGAATGGGCAACTCTGAAAAAAAATCCAGAATGGTCTGATGTTCAACTAGCCGTAGACTACCTTATTGATAAAAAACACTTCGACGCGTCTTCTGATACGGAGCTTTTTGATGAAATGACTTGTGTAAATAAATACATTGAGAACCATATTTCAGTGTGGAATGATAACAAATTAGAATCTGATAAACGGTGGCTTGAACTGCTTAAACATTTGAGAGAAAACTCCATAAGCCATCAGCACATCAGTAAAATCGCAGAATATGTACTAGCATTGCCAGGAAGTAATGCAGCTGTTGAGAGAGTTTTTTCTGCAATGACAAAAGTGTGGACATCGGAGAAAACCCAACTTAGGGTGAGCATTTTAAGGTCAATATTAGTGACAAAAATTAATTTTGACTTGAGTTGCCAGGACTTTTATTCAATGTTACGGTCCTCACCAGCACTGTTAAAACAAATAAGTTCAAATACAAAGTATGAGTATGATGATTGAGTCTGTATGAAACATAAAAATGTACGCTTAGAATGTTGATGCTAAAATTTACTGAGTAAATAAATATAATGTGCTTTCTTTTCTATTTACTTGTATGTCTTTAGAGGTTTGTTTAAACAACAACAACATCAAAATAATTGTAAAAATAAACATCTAAATTAACTGTCCATACGTTTTCAATCACAGCCCCCACCCCCACAAAAAAAAGTGTAGGCTTACGTAGGCTTTGTTTTCTACTTGTTTTAAACAAATTACCACAAAACAGCAACGTCCGAACTCAGCTAAATACGAAACTTTTAACTTATACCTTACTTGCAGGGGTCATGGATGGCCTCAAAATACGATTTTTCAGGCTTAAATTTTTTTTAATCTGGGGGGAGGGGGGTTCCTCAGCCCCACTGGAGAGGTCTTCCATACCGATTATATTCCCCAAACCCCCTGGTATAAACATGTCCCACTTTAGGGCAGAACAAATCTGGTCACGTTAGTTATAGGTAACCCAGATTTGTCAGCTCACAGCGCTGCAAAACGACGTCAGAAAGCAGCGCTGCAACCTGCTACGTGTAATACGGCCTTAAGTCGTCGTTGTGTTGTTTCCTTGTTCACCGTTGACAGGGAGGTCAAAGTTCAAATATCGGCCTAGCTCGTTAGGAGACATTTTCCACCAGTGTCTGTCACGGTGGTTTCCCCACTCTATTTTCCATGATAGTTCAGGTGCGTTTCCTTCAAGAAATCTTCCTATTCACTATCTCCCAGATCATGTAATTAATAAACTTTGTGTTATTATACTATTAAAACTAAAACATCTATAGCAATGATCACATGCTTTAAGGCCTTAGTCTCACAATGTACTGAATTTCCTGTGATTGGTAAGGTCAAGGTTCAAATAACAGCATGGGATAGTTTTCAATTTAGGATTTAATATTGGGAATTAACCATCCATTTTCAAACTAAAGCGAATGCATTTCCTCTAAAAAAAAACTTTCTAGTTTCTTAAATTAAGCTGTTGATGAACGTGGTGTCAAACTTAAAATTATAGCACCATGTCTTACTACCTGTTCAATCTATACGCATATGCACTAATTACTCTAATGAACGAGGGATGAGAAAGGTTACATTTAAAGGCAGCGCACCTACATTAGTGTGGAGGGAGAATGGAATTTTTTTTGGAAAATTTACACTCAATATAACTGACTGGGATTCGAACTCCAATCTCCCTGTCATCGGTAGTCTAGTCTAGCATGAGGATGATACCTTAGACCATGCGGCCATCAAAGCAGGTATACTTAAAATTAAATACCCACTTTTATGAGTGCATGGTGTAAAATTTAAGTAACCCCTATGTATAGATTGGCTTGCCAATGATGGGTATATCGGGATTATTATTATTATTATTATTATTATTAGCACCGAGTACTACTACCCGTTCGGGTTATACGCACTTACGCTAATGTGTAATGGTAGGGTGATTGTGAGATGAAATGGAGGACCTACAGTTTAACGTGGAATCCGAACCACGGCGGAGGCCTGGCATTCCCCACATTCACAAGATGTCTTGTCAGAGGTGAAGGGAGGGTTTGGTAATCAGATAAATATGTGCCGGGACCGAGGATTGAACCCCGGCCGCCAGCATAGAAGTCTGACACCTTACACCTAGACAGCCGGGTCACCTATATCGGGATTCAAATCTAGGTTGGTTGTACTAAGAATGTTTTTCCATAAATAAATACCATGAAAATGCCGTTACACTTCCTCTCAACTTTACCTTTCTCATACCTATCCCATTAGTCTACATGCGTATAAGCTGAACGGGTAAAGAGAAGAGGGGAAAGTATTTAAATAAATATACCAAATGTAATTAAAAACCGTGCAAGCCCGACGCCTGCAATATGTTCACCCCTGTCCAATAGTATCTCTATTGACCTCCGAATAAGGTATTACCCTGCTTAGGAAGTCACACGCACTACTGTAGTGATTTGTCACGTTAAGGGGGAAGGGGTGGGGGTGTTAATGTTTCCGAGGGAGGGCAATACCTCACACCTAACTACACCCTCCCAAACCCCTTACCCTTCCTGAAACTACACAAGTCCAAATACATCAACCCCTTGGCTTCAGAGGGTAGGGGGAAAAAAACAACATAGGATGAAAGACGAAATGGTATGAGGGGGTAAAATGGGGTATCATTCCGGCATTAGAGGATTAATGATTTTCGCGGGAACCCACAGGAAAATTAACCTCGTCGTTTTCTAATACAGTGTGTGCTGTAAGATGGTTTTAGGGGTATGAGGGGGCTAGTCACCCTTCATTGCCTCTCTTCATACACCAAACCCACTTTTTTTTTTTGCAATAACGTTCAACCCTCTGAAACTCTCCCTCTATTATTTTTACAGCTCATATATAGACTCGCCACTAAAAAGACGCTACGTCCTAATATAAAAAAAGAGATTGGGGGTGTCTAAGGAAGATATTATCTTGGCGTGATATTGGTATAGCGTACGTGATCTTATCTATGGGGAGAACATTAAAAACTTTTACCATATCGGACATTTAAAACCACGTTACTGTTCAAAAGGGGGAGGGGAGGGGGTAGTCACGTATAACATTGATTTACTGTCTTGGTTCACTTGAATAAATACTACAGATATGCTGCAAATGTTTTGAAGGTTGTATAATTTGCAGACTATTAACCAAAGATTCAGATGTAGGGATATTAAATCCATTTCGGCCACACTGTTAGGGTTATCTAATAGTCTAATCACTTTTCACAAGCCAACATGGCACAACGAGATGATTACGCCAAGCGAGAACCAAACATATGTTTATTAACTTTGTAAATGCCGAACAATTATATTCACAATATTTCACTTAAATTACTATGGTATGAGGTATATTAATAACGTATATGAAGACCCAAGCCAGCTGTCAAATGATTTGAGTAACCCCTAATCGATCAGTAACTTTATTAAATAAAATAATAATTATCATTCATTAAGGAATTTAAAGTTCTAATTGATTATTTATCAGAATCGAAGGAAGAACGTTATCTGTATTTCAACTTTTTCGATCATTTTCTTTAATAACTTTTTAGGTGTATCCCCTTGTATTTTTACAAGATCAAGAATATGTTGTACAGAATTGCTAGTGACGGGGAAAATCGAGGATCGAATCCCGGTTGAGTGTAGGCTGCTGATGGTGATTATTTTTGAATAATTTATTACTTGCCCTCCATACAAATGTTGGCACACCTATTCTAAACTCTACCTTATCATCCTTATACAAATCTAATAATTATTGTAAGGGGAAAACACGAACCTATACTAATACAAGAGGGTGTTTTTTTTATTAGTTTATAGCATGGGTGTCAGGAGAATTTAATTGTGTGGTAGGGGGTGGTTTCAAAATCGTAAATTTATGTCATTGCGTTAAGACTTATTATTATATTATAAAAATTAAAACAAGATTATTTATATGTCTACAGTAATTCTATAAGTGTAAGCGGGGAGGGGCAGATAAAAAAAAGTTTTTAAGAACTTTCCACCCTCTTTCCCAGTTAAGGTTAGAAAATTGAATTCTCCTAGATGTTATTTGTAATGGTCCTCGTATGGAGGATTATTGAAAATTATAATCTTTTAGCCGATATTTAATATAGTGCCACCACGAAATTTTTGGAAATTTGGACATGCCTAAAAGTTTTTTGGAGTAGTCCTCTTTTGGCAAGTTTTAGAATTTTTTTATGCTTCTAAGTTATTTTAAGAAGTGTTCATCAGTATTTTTTTTTAAATTTGGAATGCTCTTGAAACTATTAAGAGTGTTCTTTGCCTGATTTTTATTTTAAAAATCCAGTTACCTCACTAAGCTATTGGAGGTGCTTCTCGCCTGGATTTTTTTTTTTTAATTAGCAAATTAATATTAACACTATAATATTTGGGCACATTTATTTCAAAATCTTATAACTTTAGAAGAAATTTAGAGTGAAATTCATACATAAATATAAAAAAATTAAATGCCTTTAGAAGCTATTAAGAGTGGTTTCCCAGGAAAATTTAAAAAAAAGGGAATGCCTCTTTAAGTTTTATGATATTTGATTCAAGATCATCTTCAAGCTTTATATTAAAAGTTTATAAAATGTTTGAGGGGGGGGGAGGGGTGTTTGAACTCCATTAATACCCTCTCCCTACGCTTATAATTTATAGCAGCCCACTTTCTAAATATAAATAAACTTTACTCCTTGTTTTTAAGACCGTAACTTATTCAATACATTTCAGTGTTACACTAAAGTAGCCCCGTGGCTTCTTTGGTGCTGACTGACAGCTCACAGCTGACTTCTGACCGCCAACATTTAGGTGTATACCTACATTTTGACTGTCAGAAGGGACAGCTGCTTAACACATGTTTTTGCAGATCATATTGTTCGGCGTAGGAATACATAATTTGGTCTGGTAACTTTTCAAAGCCATCTGCTGTCAGCTGTGAGCTGTCAGTCAGCACTAAAGAAGTCATGGGGCTACTGTACATATCCTATATCAGCATTATACAACAAACCGTAACTCATACAATGCATCTCAATGTTATACCTAAGTAATTTAAGGGGTTGACTAAAGTACTTGAGAAACTCTGGTCAATTCTCTGTGGCTCTAATTAGGATATTTACTATACATTTTGTATACTGGTTCGTCCTTCTCTTCAATTATTGAATAATAAATGGGTTCTAGAACAGAGTATAATGTTAGGCGTTCTGTTTACCAGGTTAGTTAGCTTGTAAGTAGTGTGCTGATATGATGGGCTTATATAGATAATTTACGTTAGAATACCTCAATGAATAAATTATGTTGTGGGTGACCTGGCGGTCTAGGGGTAAGGTGTCAGACTTCTATGCTGGCGGCCGGGGTTCAATCCTCGGTCCCGGCAAAGGTTTATCTGACATCTCACAATCACCCTACCATTACACATTAGCGTAAGTGCGTATAACACTAACGGGTAGTAAGACGCGGTGCTAATAATAATAATAATAATAATAATAATAATAAATTATAATGAAAAACCACACCTTAACGCAGGAATCTAAAGCTGCATCCATAGTTTAAATTTCAATGCTCTATTCACTGGGACACCCAGGCTTAATCTTGCATTTAGACTGTTCTTGCATAGGTGTCATCTTTAAACATTATTTACAAACATAAATTTCGATAATCGGTGACTACATGGACGTTATTAAGACAGGCTTCCTGATGCTATAATATATCGTATGAGGCTTAAATAAAAAAAAAAGGATTGAGTTATAAATTTGCACAAAAATCACAAAATTTCGTAACTGTCGCTAGACCTTTCTACAATTACTGTAATTTGTGCTAGCAGAAAAAGTTGACCTAATTGATTTTTCTCCTCTGTTTAACTAATTTAAATAAATACTTGTTAAAGGTCACACTCTATTTAAATTGATTGTATAACCTAGCTTACATATACATACATACCTAATCCCTATACGTGGTTGCCAAGAAAGTGTGAAAAACGCTCAAAAAAGCTAATGACAAGTTATATCTCACTATCACTAGCAGGAGAAAGTATTATTCGGTAATAAGGCTAACGCGTACACAATTGTGAAATGTTTTTTAATATGACATTCCCAGAAATCTCAACGAGGTCCCGTAGAATTACAGTTGCATTGACTTACAGCTCGACCAATAGGGGACGTGTAACAATAACGTGTCGACAAAATTACAAAAATTCTTATTTATAATTTATTACCTTTCAACAGCTTTCAAGGAGCTTAAATTATACAAGACTAAAGTGAATAACAATAAAATTATGTCCGGCCCCTTAGATCAGTCGGTAGCATGTCCGTCTAGCAAGCTTAAGGTTACAGGCTCGATTCTCGGCATGAAAGAAAGAAAAAATCATTGGTGAAATTGTGAAGTGTGGGTTTTACATTTCACAGTGATGAACTAACGTTCGGGGGATGGGTGTTGTGCTTATTGATCGTATTCTGGTATAATCAGTCGGATCAGAAAGTGCACGTAGAATATTTTTTTTTCAAACACACTATAAATTTGTCAGTCGCTACAGTCCACACGTGGACTAGATGTCAGGTTCATCAAGTCTGGTTTGCCGGTAACGGGGAGTTTGTAAGTCGAACCCCACCCGGATGTACTGTACTTAGGGTAGTTTTTCTTAAATGGCCACTAGCCTCCCTCTACTCAAACGTTGGCACACTTAATCTGACTTTTAATTTCCTCACCCTTGCCCCAATATGTGGGTAAGCCGGGTGAGTGATAGTACGTGGAACACGTAAACAAGGCCTTTGTAAAAATGAGGGGTGGGGTTAAATTTGAGAAAATACACCCAAATTGGCGTGGAGTGATGATACAGCACGTAGCAATTGAATCCGTGGCCGAGTGAGATGTGGGTCGTAGCGTCTTAGACCACACGACCACAGCTGTGGGTCCTATTGATTTTTCCGAATCTTTCATTCTTATTGGCTGAGAATGTTTAGTTACTAATTCCCGTGAAAAAGTTGAATTTTAAATGTAATCTTTCATCGGATGTGGGATCTACGATTGAGGTTTGGAGTGCGCATACAGCTGGGATTTGAACCCTGGTGTACAGTGCCAGACGCAATCACAATGATGTTAGTCTAGTTCTATCAGTGTAGTCATTTCCATTTTTTTTAGATTTTTCAATTAATTAGAGTTTAATAAAAACTATTTTACGAGTATTTCTTACTAATAATTGACCTTTTTGTTTATGATCGTGGATCCGGATATCGGGTGGTGGTACTATTATTTAGCCTTTTTTGCTTCAAATAAACTAATTTGTTAAACTACCTATTATATATACTTTGGTTTGAATCCTGGTTGGATCAAATATTAAACAAATCTTCAGAAGAGATTGTTTCCTTAAAATGTTCTTCCAGACGCCGATCAAATACAAGTCATTACGCTCATCAACAAGGTTATTAAGTGATTAATCTATTATTCAACTGCATTAGCGTGGAGATGAGGTCGAAACATTAAAATGTTATTTCACAAGTGGAAAACTACACACCGCTCACCAAATGGAGATTCAAATCTCGATATCTTCCTCCCCTAAAATCAATTATTATTATTATTATTATTATTAGCACCGCGTCTTACTACCCGTTCGGGTTATACGCACTTACGCTAATGTGTAATGGTAGGGTGATTGTGAGATGAAATGAAGGACCTTCAGCTTAACGTGGAATCCGAACCACGGTGGAGGCCTGGCATTCCTCACATTCACAAGATGTCTTGTCAGAGGTGAAGGAAGGGTTTGGTAATCAGATAAATTTGTGCCGGGACCGAGGACTAAAATAAATTAAATTGTAATCCTAACATCTCAGACCTTATATACACCAGTACTTATATTTTGGTAGAATTATGGATTTATCCTTCCACAGCATTAATTTGACGGTCTGGGGAATGACTGTTGTGTCCGTTCCAGAGTTAAGCTATTTCGAAAAATTAACTTTTGATTCTTCTCACATTCCTAACGGGTTATTCGCATTTAGTTACGTTGGTGTGATAGGGATTAGGAAAGTATAATTTAAATAAAATGTGCCTGCATTTGCGTGGAAGGAGTGTGGGAGACCATTAAGGGATAAAAAACCACCCACAGATCATCCAACCGGGATTTAATCTCCGACTTCCTCATCACCAGCAAACCAGAATAGATCGACTTGAATGTTTGACCACGTGGCCAATGATGTGGGTTGTTTTGTAACTCGTGTATAATCAAAATGCTGATAAAGTGTACGTTAAATTAGCCCTAATATAGGATTACGGCAAGGGGTTGGGGGAGGCGGGTGTAAACCCGGTTTTTACTGAACTAGAGGTTTGAAGTTGAGCATACTAGTCCAAGGCTCTTGACTCTAGACTAATTAGTGTGAATTGATGTTCTCACGTTAATCAGAGCATTCTATAAATCAAGTACATGAATAAGTACTTGGGTTATGATCGAGAGCCATGATTAATAGATACCATACTATGATTCAATACCCAGGTTGGATTGTTTGTTATTTAGAGGGGATGTAATCTCAGCTGACGGCCTACCTTGGTCCAGTGGATAGGGGAGACCGAACTTTCATCCAAAGTGATATAGTGTTATATTATTATTATTTTTATTTTTATTATTATTATTATTAGCACCGCGTCTTACTACCCGTTCGGGTTATACGCACTTACGCTAATGTGTAATGGTAGGGATACAGTTTAACGTGGAATCCGAACCACGGTGGAGGCCTGGCATTCCCCACATTCACAAGTTGTGATTAATACACGTCTTGTCAGAAATGAAGGAAGGGTTTTGTTAATCAGACAAATATGTGCCGGGACCGAGGATTGAACCCTGGACCCTCAGCACAGAAGTCTGCCACCTTACCTCTAGACCACCAGGACAACCAACTCACAGTTGAATGTCCTACACGAGCAATGAGGGACGTGTAAAGAGACGTGACAAGTAAACTAAACTTATAGGCCTACATAGCCTGTACGTCTACTTACATATACATCGTCTATACGCCTATCTAGGCTATATACATATTTACACTAATGGAATAGGAATGAGAAAGGTAGAACTTTAGTGAAAATACATCCACATTTTTGTAAATAAAAATGTAAAACCACACTCTACTGGGATTCTTGTCGCAACCGTGGTTTGCATACCACTCTTTACACGATAATGTGGCCGAACTTCCTCTAAAATTATAACTTCTCTTGGTGGGGTGGTGGGGTAAGGTGTCAGACTTCTGTGCTGGGGTCCGAGTTTCAATCCTCGGTCCCGGCAAAGTTTTATCTGATTACCAAACCCTTCCTTCACCTCTGACAAGACATCTTGTGAATGTGGGGAGTGCCAGACCTCCACCGTGGTTCGGATTCCACGTTAAACTGTAGGTCCTCCATTTCATCTCACAATCACCCTACCATTACACATTAGCGTAAGTGCGTATAACCCGAACGGGTAGTAAGACGCGGTGCTAATAATAACAACAATATAACTTCTCTTTCTTTTCGAATAAGTCATTATTTATTATTCTTGATTTAGACGCACTAGTTAGATAAAATATAACAAAGATTATTTATAAGATAGTTCATGTGGTCTCTTTATCAATCATGCTATGATATCAGATAATGTAAGTGATGATACAGACTAGCTTTATGTTCTTCTTATAAGTTTTAAAAACAATTTTAAAGATGTATTTTATAATATTACATTTATATCTAAATATTTGACCGGACGTTATGTAGACTAATACAATTTTTACAGCTATTATTTTTTATCGTGATTATAATTCTTGTTTAATTTGATTAAAACAATTCAATTAATAGCACAATGCTTGTCCAACACTTAAATAATAAGGAATCTTCTCAAATATGACAAGATAGGATCGGCAAAACATTTAATTTCTCAAAGTTATTTTTACTGAGTATTTATTGAATGGGTATCATTATGTTCACAAAGAGACTGTCCTTTAAAAAATTTCACGTACATATTTTAAGGGCTCGAGATAATATGACATCAATTTAGTTTAAATTCAGTTTTTAAAGAATGCCAAACATATTTTATTGGATAGTAAACGTAAGTACATTTTAAATTAAAGTAGGCATATTAAATATTTTTTTCTCGTCAAGCTTCACTACCCGTTCGTGCTAAATGCATATATAAATATCTATATACGTATATACATATATGTAGATGTACTGTACATAATAAATATACATATATTTAATATGTACAGTATATGAATATGAATATATGGATATATATATCTTTAATATATATTCATATATATATATTAAATATATTTAATATGTACAGTATATGAATATGAATATATGGATATATATATATCCATATATTCATATATATATATATTTAATATGTACAGTACATCTACATATAGCCTATGTATATACGTATATAGATATTTATATATGCATTTAACACGATATATATATATCCATATTTATGTATACAATACATACTTACATATATATATATATTTATGTATACATATATACATATACTGTAAATATATATATATGCTATATTAACACCTTATATTACTAACCGTTTGGGCTATGGCATATGTATTAATTAGGTACGCTAATGTGTTAGATATAATAAAGGTTGGATTTAGAGGAAGTGTACCCGAATTTGTTTTGAAGGAAAGCTAAAATATATTTATGAAAAGCTACTCTCAGTACAACCTGACCGAGGTTCGAACCTTGATCTCTCCGTCCCCTCCAAATCATACTTAGGAGCTTAACACTTAGACCACGTTCCGATCAGCGTAGAAGTAAATTATTTAATCACGTAATTTTTACCATTAAATTATTAATACATATTTATTAACAAAGTATATACATCTTTGCACTGCATTTTACTACACAAATTAAATAAGTATGAGTAAGGTATGATTTAGAAGAAATTTACCTTAGTTTATACGACGAGACAGTGGGAAAACATTTATGAATAAAACATCCTCAGCATACCCTGTCGGTATTTGAACTCCTACCTCCCATTCACCATCAAAAAAAATAGTTGAGCCTTATGTTTATACCACGTGTCCACCGATGCAGATACTTCTTTTTTTATTAAATTGCCGATAAACTAAAAATGACAAAGTACCGGTACCCCGAACAAATTATTTAAAATGTAATAGTTTAGTTATTAGTAGCTAGTAGCTTGTAAATAGAGTAGTTAATTTGATTCAAAAACAAACATTCATACAAAAGGTAAACCATATATGTTATGTGATTGATCATAATTATCTATGATCGATAATAGAATTATTGAAACTACACAACTTTACAAAAGGTCTTTACGATTAAGTTTTTCTAAAATAATTCGTTGACCAAGGACATTAAGTTAGTTTTGAGTCATTGTGTTTAAATACTACATATTAAATATAATTATAATAGTTTGTTTTCAGCCTTGCGTGCTGAGTTTAGTAGTTTGGTCTCCAAAGTGGATCTGATCAACAATGTGTGTGTGTGTTAGTTTTTATCATCCACCACTGTTGGGTCACCGTATTCATCGAAATCACAAGGGAGTGAGGTAGTTTTTAGAGAGGACTAGGCTGAAAATGGGGGCCATGAACCCCCCCTCCCTTACATTTCCCATCCATCAGCGCGCGCTATTCCCAAGAGAGAGCAAGGGGGGTGACCCCTCGACGCCTGTCCCCCTGGTTGAGTTATGGAGGCCCCTAGAGGCTCCCTCAACACCGGTTATCCATTTTCCTACTCTGGTTTCAGAGAGGGGTGAAGGGAGGCTAACCTCCCCCAACCCCTTACTCAACACTCCCCCTCAAACTACTAAATTATCCAGTAGCATTAACACCGTCACCGCACACAGTGCCTCATGGTTTGGGCTCGGCTTTTCCCTTCCTTCTATCACCCCCCTCCCCAACACCCCTTTTCGACCTGTAACCTTCCCTCATCCCCTTTCTGGGGGTGGGTTGGATGCATTTAATTTGTGATGAGCTGGAGAGATGATCCTCTAGATGGGGTAAAAATTGTTGCCACCTCATCACCTTTGTGTTAAACCTAACAGAATGAGAAACGAAGAAAGGAAATAAATGGTAGGACACAATCGTACATGCTCATCTCATATACTCTATTATAATTTAGAAAAAAAAAATCAGTTCATAGTAAACTACCCTTAAATTAATTTTCGTCCGAAGCACCAGTGTATAGTGATAATTGCTTTTTCACTGCGTCCTACTGCCTGTTCAGGGTATATGCATATATGATCATCACTCTAATAGAGTAGAGATGAAGAAGGAAGCATTTTAAAGGTAACGTAACCGCATTTGAGTGGAAGGATAATGGGAAATTTTTTATAAAAAAACACCCTCAGAACACCCGACCGGGAACTGGATCCCGATCTACCTGTTATCAATAAACCAGCCTGACATGATTTTTTCCTGTGCGCACATCTGTCAGTGGAATTCTTTCTGTTCGCAATTTTCGTGTTTTTTTTTTGTTCCGCGCTTTTACGGTTACTCTTTCTAATAACGTAGATGACGGAAAAAGAAGTTGTTTTCAGTGAAGCCAACTTAATGGTTGAAGGATGAAAACTCATTGCCATCACTAAAACTAATCGAACTTAGTAATTGAAGGATGAAAACTTCTTGGCGCCACTGAAAACAACTGAACTTAGTGGAGGATGAAAACTTCTGGGCATCACTGAAATTAAATGAACTAAGTGGAGGATGAAAACTTCTGGGCATCACTGAAACCAACTGAATTTAGTGGAGGATGAAAACTTCTGAGTATCACTGAAACCAAATGAACTTGGTGGAGGATGAAAACTTCTTGACATCACTGAAACCAACTGAATTTAGGGGAGGATGAAAACTTTTTGACATCACTGAAACCAACTGAATTTAGTGTAGGATGAAAACTTCTTGGCATCATTAAAACTAACATCTTTTTTAGTTTTTAGCTCCCTGGTGAATATGTCATGTAGTACGAAATATTGAAATACTTGCAAATATAGGTTAGTGTTCTGAATTTTATTTGTAATTATTTTTCCACACTCAAATCGTGTTTATTTAAGTATATATTATAATGTAAAAATCCCTTTAACTCATACATATTAAATCAAATGTAATATATATTTTAACAACTGTATGTTGCACCGTATATTATCCTAGTAAAATATATCAAAGTTATATTTGTGCGTTCATCTAGACTGGGCTAGCACTATGTCTGTAGAATCTTTAAAAAATAGTGAGGAGTATGTCCTAGACGGGAATAATACCCTGGATAGCTCAATTGAAATATCAGGGGTGCGTTTTGTCAAAGACAGAATATCTACCACTCCAGTACACTCGTAAAACTACATATTTTGTCGAGAGATCTTTTTTAATTTGAGATATAATTACTGACTTTATTTTTATATTCTCTATTCTTTTTATTGTTTCTCCTGAGAATATAATATACAGTGGAATTCAATTTCTTTAGTTGCGAATAAGTTATCTGATCTTTGGAAATAGTCCGTAAATGGCCAGTATCGGCGGTAACGTGAACTAAATGTTGAGATCGTTCCAGTGTGGTTTGTCGGTGATGGCAGGTCGGTATTTGAGTGTCAACTGGATATTGTGAATGTACTAAATGGTTTTTTACTCTACCTGCATAGAAATGCAGGTATATTTATTGAAAATTCAATTTTCTCCATCCATATTCCATCTATATAATTAAATGTATAGATAGCCCGAATGGGTAGTAATATGCAGTTCTAAAAAAATTGAGTATTTCAATACAATATTGTTACATTAATACCATATTTTCCAGAGAAAACAGGAGAGTTTTATTATGTTATGATGAATATTACTTGAGCTTTAAATTCATAAAAAAAACCTTTTAAATGGTGGGGAAGTGTCTGATTTGGGATAGACCAGTCAAGGAAAGAGAAACATGCAAATGAATATGTCCGTTCCTTTCAGTTCTAGACATAATATGTGTCTGTCCACATACGATGTTACAAGACTGTCACACATGAGCTAAACATGTAGAATAAGTACAAGTAACAAAGCATGTTGGTCACACCTCATATGAGATGTGAACGAGGCACATACAGGCATTATAAAAAAAAAGGGTATTTTAGTTGTCACGACAGTTTTTTTTTTGTCTTAAGTTTGGACATGACAAACCACTGTCCAGGACACTTTGATACACAGGTTGTCACAAAAGTTTGTGAAAAATACACGCATTTTAATTTTCGTTTCATAGCTGAACGTTAGTAAAAACCTCACATAAATGTTTGTAATAATGTTCTATTTTATTTTTACAAACAAAATAAATATTTTTCAAAAAATGTATCCAAGAAATACTAAACACATCTTTTTCTGTGTCATAAAATATATCCACTGTGTTTCTAAATAAAAGTATTCATAATTGTGGTATTTTTTGTTCAAGCTATCTGCATTTGTGAGGTACAGAGTAAACAAAACAGTTTTCATAGTAAGGGGCTTTTAAAAAGAGAAAAAATAACATTTTGTTTAGCGGCCAACATTTAAAATAAGTTAATAATTGATTAGTATTATTTTAAAGCTATTTATCATATCTACCAGCAGTGATAGTTTCTAATCACATAAACTGAAGTAGGAATATGTAAAAGTAAATCTAAAAACTTTTCTAGATGTGGCTCTTCCTATGGACATATTATAATGTACTTTTTCTTTTCTAAGTATGGTTGATTCTATCAGGGTGCCTTTATAATCTATTACTTTAACTTAATACAAGACATGATACTGATTTGTTTTAAGGTGGGAGCATAGGAGACGTGAGAAAATAGCAGTGTTTTGACAATTTTTAGATAAAAAGATTTTCTTGGCCAAAATAAATCAAATAATCACCAGTAGAAATATATAAGTTAAATTTTCTTTACATTGTGAACTCAACAGTTCTTGGATATCTCTCAAAATTGTCCTGGAATTTAATGAAAGCTTTTCTATTAATTTACAAAGTTTGTCATCTAATACCGTTATGCTCATAAAAAAATATGCAACAACTTTTGGTAAAATCATATGAAGAAAACTAAAATCTATGTTTCTTCAAAAGCAAAATACTCTACTTATTTTGTCAAAAAATAAAAAAAATTGCAATAAAAACTGCAAAAGCACTGCCCTTTCCTCACGTGCCTTGCACGTCCACCTTAACAGGTGGAGTTGTGGAAGATATTAACGCTGGAGGAAGGATGAACACACCACAGTGATAAATTAGAGCTGCGTAACACCCCATAATCTCACATCGTATCTGGCTGAGATTTGAACCCCAACCTCCTTATCAACGGTGACCAAGGTAGGTCAAACACTCGCCCAATGCTTTGAGACTATTTAGCCGAGGTCGAAGTCAATAACTTTTTAATTTCTCGTGTAGTTTTTTTTTAACGGACGTCCCGTGTTCAGATCCTTACCGGTTCAGTACAAGACTCGATCTCTCTCGATGCTCGTGTGTCATTTATTAGTGGGTGCTATAGTAGCCCCATGGCTTCTTTGGTGCTGACTGAGAGCTCACAGCTGACTTCTGACAGTAAACATTTAGGTATATACCTAAATTTTGACCGTCAGAAGTGACAGCTAACAAACACGTGTTTTTGCAGATCATATGGTTCGGAGTAGGGATACATAATTTGGTCTGGTAACTTTTCAAATCTGTCAGCCAGCACCAAAGAAGCCATGGGGCTACTGTAGATTATACTGCTTTGTATTCGGGCAACAGGGGGCTACGTACCCTACCATTGTTTTATTATATGTTTTTTTTAGCACTGCGTCTGTTCAGGCTATACGCATCTTATGTACTAATTGTGCTAGTGAGGTAGAGATGAGAAAAGTTGAATTTAGAATAAATATACCCACATTTGCGTGAAGGGAAAGTGAAAAACAATTTTGGAAAAACAACCCTTAGTACAGAGGACTGGGATTCAATCTCCCTGATCTCCTTGTCCTCGCCAGTCTAGTCTAACACGAGAGTGATTCCTTAGACCATGCGGCCACCGAAGCAGGTGATGAGGCTATTATTACGTATGATATTAATATACCATGTATTAATTTAGTTGATTTATCGAAATACTCGTTTGTGGATAGCATATTCGGAATCACTCTTGACTTTATATAATTTCTGTTAGATCTAAGTGTGTGTGTGTGACTGTCACATATTCATATCTTGTGACTGATAAAACGCCTCCTTACAGATTGACTATGACACAGCAAATGTCCCTTCTGACTTTAGTCTAGGTGTGGATTATCACCCCCCCGTGACCTTCAAGGAAGGGCCCACTAATCAGGCGCTAGCCCCGGCACGATTTATCTTCAAAAAATGATAATTTGTACCAAGGCTTTTCTTTTACTTTAAAACAACTAGATCTATCTGGTGGAAAGGGTGAACAATAAGACGAGTTGTTTCACAAAGTTTTTTTTATTTCGGAACAGTAAACAACCAATTAACACACACATTTTCCCCTGTTGTGCTAGAATGGAGAAAAAAATGGGGCCACAATCGCCTTTTATAAGGATGAGAGTACTATATAATTTAAGTTGGGTCCTAATAAATACGTCAAATTCCATTTTAAAAAAATTTGTAAATGCTATGAAACAGAAGTGAGAAGTGTATCCTGAATTAAACTATAATTATGGTTACACAGTCGGTAAAAAAAGGCAAGCTATTGTTCAAATCCCGGTCAGGTACGGACTTAAGAAATATGTAATCTCCAAGATAAGACTCGAAAGTAAAAGTGCAATTTATTGGGTTCCAAATATCTAAATAATAAAAAATAGACAGACAAATGTAAGGAATGACAGTTGAAATGGAATGTAGAGTCGAAAATATTAAGTTGAAAAATCTTTAAATCATATTTTGAATTAAAATATTAAATAGACCTAGTTAAAATAACATAAAACACACTAAAAGTAAATATAGATACAAAGTTAGATTATATGGTGTTTGAACAATTAAGTTAAAAAGGAAGGTTTATACTCGTTAGGTATTAATTTTATTAATTATTTAGTAATATTATATCATCCAATATAAAAAAATTGGGAAGATATTATTTTTTAAATTTTTCATCGAATTTTAAAATAATAAAAAATAATAGTTAAAGTTGGTTGTTGTTAAAAACAATTTTTTTATAAGGCAAGTGAAAGACATAGTATACAAATACAATAAGTGTAATTTGAAGATAGCCCTTGTAAAGTTTCCCTCGATATGTAATAAGTCGAAATTGTAGTCAAGTTTCATGCAGTATATTGAAAAAAATATATATTTATGTCAACATTAAAAATATGTATTTAGAAATGTATTACTCTAACTTATTGTGGGAGACCCGCCTCGGTGGCGTATTTGGCTAACGCGCTTGTCGTGTTGAGCTCGACTGCTGATGACGGGGAGATCGAGGTTCGAATCTCGGTCGGGTGAACTGGGGGTGGTTTTTCCTAAATGGTTTTCCACTCTCTCTCCACGCAAAAGCGGGTTCACTTCCTCTAATACAACCATTCCTAATCCATTAGAGTAATTAGTACTTAAAGCGTATAACCCGATCGGTTAATAAGACACGATGCTAAATATTATTATTATTATTATTGTGGGACGTTGTTTTACTATCTTCTCTGATACTTTATCCATAATACTGTCTCTCCTAAACTGCTTAGAGCCTGATGATTTATTTGTGTTTTCGAGTATTATGCCTTGGAGAAAGAATGACAGAATAAAACGCGGCAGTAGATTGCAAGTTTGATCATTATTTCCTCTACACTGGGCGAGACGAGTCTCTGATGTATTCATAGAAGCTCCACCTCAACTCACCCACGCACTGGTTGTGCAATGACGATAACCGACTTGGAGCATACGTCCCATGTCCTCTTAAATGGAATAATAGAGCTATATATTTTGTGTATAATTATATTTTATAAATAAGAGAGACTAATTTATTAATAGGTGACCTGGCGGTCTAGGGGTAAGGTGTCAGACCTCTATGCTGGCGGCCGGGGTTCAATCCTCGGTCCCGGCAAAGATTTATCTGATTACCAAACCCTTCCTTCACCTCTGACAAGACATCTTGTGAATGTGGGGAATGCCAGGCCTCCACCGTGGTTCGGATTCCACGTTAAACTGTAGGTCCTTCATTTCATCTCACAATCACCCTATCATTACATATTAGCGTAAGTGCGTACAACCCGAACGGGTAGTAAGACGCGGTGCTAATAATAATAATAATAATAATAATAATAATAATAATAATAATAATAATATATTAGTACGTTTTAAAAGCAAGAATATTTACGACTGGATCCAAGGGATAGGAAGGGCAAGGAGTTTGAAAGTAAATTAACCCACATTAGCCTGGAGAGAGAATGGAAAACTGTTTAGGAGAAACCATCCTAAGTACACACGACTGGTATTCAAGCTACCATTTTCTCATCACCAGCCAAACAGACTAGATAACCTTGACATTTAGACCTTACGCCCACAGGTTAACTTAATATACAGCGGCAAATTGGACAAACACAATAAATTTAACTACGTTGAGTTATAATGGTTATGTTTTATGATACTAGTTATAGAAAATATTACATTCTACCTAGTATCTCTGGCGTTTCCTCTTCTTGAATTCATGCAAAGAGTGAATCAAACAATTAATTGCTTTTATTTTTATTAAAATAACCACTTTGACTACATTTTATTAAGTTATGAAATTTCTAAATTTTTATTGGATTTCCAGTAAAAAAAACTCATGTATTTTTACAATATTACAGATAGAAAACTATACAAACCTCGTTTATAATAACTATTTTATTCCCGTTAAATGCTTGAGACAAGAATTAATAAAAACTAAAATGTCTGAACTCTTCCCAAAACTACATTAGTTGTAAATGAAACTAATAGTTTACAATGGGCTTGTGGTAATCCAATATTTTCTTAGGTAAAATTCCCTATATTTTTCCTGGATTGTTTTTCTTCAGACAATAGATTTTTTGTTAACCCCCGCTTTTTCTTTCAGGTTTTTGGCACCCTGATGATTTCTTATAAAATGCAACAGCACGTGCAATAATAATAATAATAATAATAATATAATATCAACATGTCAGATCCCCCACACTTTCCCCTAGTTTTAAGCGCCTCAAATCGAAGTTTTAGTCCCAAACTCCTCTGTCATTTTAGACTAAATTAACTCACACCTTAAGAGGAAACCCACTATGAAGAGCCGGCATGGCGTGGTGCGGCACAGCTTATGGGTAACCCACTATGAGAGGCTATAGGGCATGGCCCGGCTCGTAGTTAGCCCACTATGAACAGCTAGCACGGCACGGCTCGTAGTTAGCCCACTATGAAAGGCTAGCACAGCACGGCTCGTAGTTAGCCCACTATGAACGGCTAGCACGGCACGGCTCGTAGTTAGCCCACTATGAACAGCTAGCACGGCACGGCATGGCTCGTAGTTAGCCCACTATGAACGGCTAGCACAGCATGGCACGGCTCGTAGTTAGCCCACTATGAACGGCTAGCACGGCACGGCTCGTAGTTAGCCCACTATGAACGGCTAGCACGGCACGGCATGGCTCGTAGTTAGCCCACTATGAACAGCTAACACGGCACGGCTTGTAGTTAGCCCACTATGAAAGGCTAGCACAGCACGGCTCGTAGTTAGCCCACTATGAACGGCTTGTATGGCATAGCCCGGCTCGTAGTTAACCCACTATGAAAGGCTAGCACACCATGGCACCAGACCAGCTAAAACTTTTGTTAGAAACTCCTTGCGAGTCCCAGTAATTATAGAGAGTTAATCGGCAGAGTGGTGTGATTTGTGCAGAGAAGAGAGAGAGTGGAAAAAGTGATATATGCATAGTTTCTGGATGCGTGAAATATTTAATAAGAGGAGGGAATATAGTGAGGTCAATCATCTTTTCCCATATCTCTTAAAAAGATGAAACGAAATTTTTTCTTGTACCCTTTGTATATCACAAGATATCTTATTTAAACAACCAATTTCAGCTCCTCGTGGCGACAGACCTACTGGCTGTTTGAGTCAAACAGAATCACCTCTCTGGGATTAGTTCTAGCCGTTCCAACCGTTCGAAGTTGGAATTCCTCTTTACAAAATCATGCCATCCAAAGCTTATACTGTCCCAGAACATATTTTTGAACTTCCGATGGACAGCCCTGATCCACGCGATCAATATCCAAAGTACCTATATTCTATTTCTCCACCAAAGTCTGGCGGATTTTGTCGTCTACACATTTTAAAGTGAGCTTTTACGGCTTCAATTTCCCCCTCTCCGCTTTTCCAGCAACTGTGGATAACTGACGACTTATTAGCTTTAAGCCCTCTGATTAGTAACTTTGGACTATGGAACACATTTTCATTATTTCAAGGCCACCTAAAATAAATGATTATTACTATGTAGTTCACAATGATCACGATTAAAAAATAAACGGTATGGTTCACCGAAATTACATTCTTTCTTTTTTTCTATAAACATAGATACATTTACTAAAAGCTCGTAAGATTTGTGAAATGAAACAATATACATTGTTGCAGAAACACTTCAAGAAAGGACATAAATTTAATAATATACACTGTTACAGAAACATAAGGAAAATATGAACAGCTCTGTACACCAAAAAGCATTACAATCAATTTTACATTTCAAATACCTCCATATATATACATATATATGTGTATATATATGTATGTATATATACATACATATATATAAGCCTATATGTATATACATACATATATATGTGTATATACATATATACATACATATATACCTATATGTGTGTATATACATATATATACATATATATTGTATATATATATATGCTTATGGCTAGTAAACTAAGTGATTGAACAATATTTCAAATAAAAGATCATAATTTTTAATACTAACACAATTTTACAATTATATGTTATTTCGTATCTCAAATATTTGCGGGGATATGATCAAAACTGAAAATTTCTACTAATATAAAAAGTACCCTCAAAGTAATTTACGCAGGAAAATAGGAATTTTCATTTTGTTTATAATGTTAAACAGTGAGTAGATACAAAATTTAGTCAAAACCGTTGTAACAGATTTTGAGAAAATCGATTTTTTTTCCTCATTTTAACTTTCAGTAAACTACCCTTAATTTTATAGTTGGATAGGGTCTATCTAATTTAAACAAACCCCTTTGGGGAAATTATGAAAACCCTAATCACCAAATTTTAGTCATACCGGTAAAATGGTTTCGGTTCTTAACTGAGATACAGATAGACTACATTGCAAGAACCACATTGTTGGTTTCAGGCGGTCGACATTTAGCCAAATCTCAATTATTTTGTTGTCTATTACAATACTTCTCTCTCCGAGAGTTCTACTAAATTGAAAATATATTGCGTGGTGCACCGCATAGACTCTCGATCATTTGCCTAAAAATGAATATAATTACTTAAAGCTCGTAAAATATGTGTAATGAAATAATATACATTGTTGCAAAAAAAACCCCACCTCAAACACAGAGTATAAACACTGTTATTATTATTATTATTATCACCGCGTCTTACTACCCGTTCGGGTTATACGCACTTACGCTAATGTGTAATGGTAGGGTGATTGTTAGATGAAATGGAGGACCTACAGTTTAACGTGGAATCCGAACCACGGTGGAGGCCTGGAATTCCCCACATTCACAAGATGTCTTGTCAGAGGTGAAGGAAGGGTTTGGTAATCAGATAAATCTTTGCCGGGACCGAGGATTGAACCCCGGCCGCCAGCACAGAAGTCTGACACCTTACCCCTAGACCACCAGGTCACCGTAATCAGAGCTATAGCTATTATAATTATGACAATTTTTTTTGGTGCAATGAATGATAGTATTAATCCTTTTGTGTGTGTGTTATGTATTTATATAACATGTGAGAAACAACCCCGTTGATGGCTCTATAAATTATGTTTTTATAAAATATTGGTTTGACGCAATAAATAAAGGTAACATGCCATCAATTTAATTTGATATTAAGAATCTAAAATTAAAATTAAAATTAAATTAAATATGAAAACTATAGCAAATTATGCTCAGTCTCCCTACAATGAGACTGAGTACAGTAGCCCCATGGCTTCTTTGGTGCTGACTGACAGCTCACAGCTGACTTCTGACAGTCAATATTTAGGTATATACCTACATTTTGACCGTCAGAAGTGACAGCTGTTAAACACATGTTTTTGCAAATCATATGGTTCGGCGTAGGGATACACAATTTGGTCTAGTAACTTTTCAAAGCTGTCAGTCAGCACCAAAGAAGCCATGGGGCTAGTGTATCATTATTCTGATCAATTTTAAGGTTTCAAAGTATTAATCCCTCAAGTTGTCAGAAAAAATGAACGTATTTAAGATTAGTGTTTTAACATTCGAAATTATTGAGAAATTTTAATAAAAATTGTCCTTATATTGTAATTTGTAAATTACTCGCCTTAATGAATTAGTTAAAAGAAAACTTTATTGGCTATTGTAGTAATCATAATTGCAACACAAAAGTTTTAGTCAAATATAATATTTAATTACATTATTAAATTAATAACATAAGGCCTCAAATTGATGAGCTGTACCATTATTTCCAAAATATTATGGATTTGAAATGTAAAAGGAATAAATTTGGTTCAAAGAAACTCTAAGGTAGTTAGTGAAACATAAATTAATTTACTTTCAGTTGAAATCAACGTCAAATTGATGATGCTTCCTTTTTACTGGAGAAACGTTGAATAGGGAATATTCATCTGGATTGTGATTAATTAGTTTAAATTAAATTATATTGAAACGCTGATAGATAAAGCTTTTGTAATAAAAGTAATTGAATAATATATTATATTCCAAATTGATTCTTTTCTCCTTAAATTTTGAATATCTTATTTAAAATATTCACATCTCTTCCTACTAAAATACGTTTTGCAAAAAATTGTCACAAACATAGTTGAGAGAATTAGATTGTTGCTAATTCAAATTTATTGAATTACTTTTAGTGTTATTTAGTCTACGAATTTAAGGACATATTAGATTATTTAAGAAACACGTTATTATATAAATTATATTTTTGTATTATGACAAAATTATAGTTACATACAATATTATTTAGTGCTTCCCATTTTAATATCAATCCACTCTATATGAAAATGAGTACGCTAGTAGGATATGAACGAGAAAAATAAAATGTACCCACATTTTCGTGAAGGGAGAGTAGAATACCATTATTGAAAAAAAAGAAACTTCCTCAAAACCCTTAAAGTTATTGTATTAGGGATCCGAACTCCCCATTACCGGCCAACCAATACAAGATAAGGTTAACACCTTAGCCTACCTCGTGACAAGAGTAATATTAAGATTACCTAAGTACCGTTTGTGCCCGAGACACAGTCATCTAAACGGAAAGTACTAATATCTAACCACTCATCCACGGGCATCGACGTTACTTTAAGGAGTGAGTAGTTTTCACAATGTCAGATAACAAACTCTAATTAATGAGCTCAAAATAAAACCATGAACAATCATAATTTAAATGCAACATTGATTAAACTTCTACTCCACCTTTTTTTTTTTTACTTCTTCACCAATCTTTTAAATAAAAAAAAATCCAAAAGCTATCATCAGATCCCAAGAGAGATTTGAAGAAAACCCACGAGGAGAAAAAAAAAGAGGATACCAAAGGATAATGTAGCGTTACAAATGTGTTTCCTATTTTTCGGTGTTTAAGTCCATTTTATGGTTTGCTGGGCTTTCAGGGGTAAGGCACAAGAGGAGTGTTGAGGGGTGAAGGGGGTGGGTGGAGTCTTAGAAGTGAAGGGAGAGATGATTGCCAATCACAAATGGTTCTGAACACCACTTTGGGTGATGCGTTTTGTAAGCGGGGGGGGGTGTCTGTCAGACTTGCACGGGGGTGTGTTTGCTTGCGCCTGCGTGTTATACTTTCTAGGGTTTAGTATTGAGCGGGTTGCCTTGGTGAATAGCTGTAGAGGTGGTGGGGGGCAAGGGGAGTTTTGGTGATGGCGATGAAAACCACCCTGGAAAAAATAAAAGTTGAAAAGAGGGGTGATGAGCAAAGAGGAAAGGGGATAGAGGCAGCGAGACTAGAGAGGTGTTTTTAGAGCTTGTAGACTGAAAAGAAACGGTAGTAGAGTAGCTAGGAAGCCCTGGGCATTCGCAAATGAACATGAAATACCAATTTGCACCATAAATGTGTTTGTCTTGTACAGATTAATGTGTTATCAACCTGGTAGACTCCCTTGGTGCATCAGCTCAAAACTGAAACTGGCCTTTGTGAGCTAAGTCCATGCATATCGCGATATTTTTGCAAAAAGGAGGATTCCTTTTTTTAGCAATAGGAAA
>CABEEJ010001463.1:0-11314 GCA_901482245.1 Timema douglasi
GCTCGTCCGGTTGGTGAAATTGGGTAAGTCCTGTTTTGATTGACTAACCAACTTTAAGATACCTTGTAGCAATAATTGCTACAACAGTTATGGTATTTAATAAATAAAAAATCTTAGAAGGAAAATATTACCTAGTTTAAAATCTGAGTGCACCAACGAGCGCAATCACAGGGCGGCCGTCGCACTCCATTGACAATGCAAATTTACCTAAGCACGATCATAAAAACATGTTTGAAAAAAGAGCATCACAATACACCAACGAGTATAATTTAAATAATAGACTCTTTTACAGAAACATATTAAGTATGAAGCATCATTATTATCCAAAGAGAAACATGGTCACCAAGTTATGTCACCTGAATTGGTTTATTTTAATTGTTATGTCGCTCCTGGGTATGCGATAACAGTTATGTATTTGTAAATCTAAGTATCCACTTTAAGATAGTCTTTAGTTTGTGTGTCGATTTACTTTTAGTATACATTTTTTTTTATCTGCCTTTACAAATTTAATGTTTCAAATATCTTACTGAGTTCAATTTTTATAAAAATAGCCTTTAAGAAAGTAGATTTTTTTTGTCAATATCAATAAAATTTTCTATTTTGTTATTTTTGTTAGCACTGTGCCTTAATATTGGTTCGAGTTATACGCTTATGTACTACTAATTACGCTATTGTGTTAGGGGTTAGGGAGGTTTAATTACTATAAAGTTGTAACAATACTGATTTGACCCCTCTCATATATTTAAAAAGTCATGGATAAAGGTATTTTTCTTTAAAGTATGGTATGTAAAATATCTTTTCAATACTTCATCCACTGAGAATCACACATTTGTCAGAAATAATGTCCATATTTACACTTAATTTTTTTTTTCTTCAAAAAGTCAACTCCACAGTATTTACCAAAAAAGCACGTGACGTAGCTCCCGCTACCCAATAGGAAGCTAGCCTTCACAACATCTGTCACCAGGACTATTTCTATTAGTGGGTTTATACACTGGTTGCGAGAGGTCCAAGGGGAAAGGGGTAGGTCATATACAAACCAGTTATGTTTACGAATACACTCAGTGCTGGTGATATAAAAAAAAATATCCAGAACGTTGTAATAAAACAGCGTCACTAACTGAAATCCAAAAAGTACACAGAAAATGTTACGGAGAAAGGATCTGTAGTTCAACGAAAATTGTATCATTTTACATAATATCTTCATACCGAAGATAAAATCCCTTTAATAAATCGTGTGCAACATTAAAGGTGTTATTTATCCGGTAAAAATATCACACATAGTTTCGTATCAACATAATCGGTGCTCGATCACAGGGCTATAGATACCAATTACATAATTAAAATACCGTACTGATTAGTGCTCGATTACGGGGCAATTATCAGCTGATTAAAACGGCATCACTTCTATCGGTGCCCATCGCCGATCCGTAATGATTTAATTGACACCCAACGCCAACCGTTTAAATCAACATCACTTCAAAGTGTACCAGCATTTGGAACATATTGAGTTTTTATAGCTTAGGAAATTTTAGAGGCCTCTCTCATATCACAGCAGTAAATTTTTGAATTCCAAACTTTTTGTCTTTTATGATTATGTGGGATGGTCCTTTAATCAAATTGGCAAATTTAAATATTCTTTCATGAATAAAAGTATATTTTCTTTTGAAAGATAGCACTTTACTCTCACTTTAAAACCCCTTTGTCCCCTTTACCCTTCTTACCTTCCAAAAATTTAATTTGAAATTTTAAGATTTATTTGGTTATTTTATATGATATTTTACGTGGCTACCAAATATCAACCTAACCACATCATAAAGAATGTTCTATTTTGGTTGTATACATTTTATGCGCTACCATTTCCTGGGCTTCAATTTTGAAATTCCATTTTTTCAAGAGTGTAGGAAGCGCGAGAAAATGAGAATCATTTTGATTTTTTTTTTTGAATTTTTTTTTTGCCAAAATAAATAAATATTGCTCATATAGAAATATATAGTTTAATTTTCTTCACTTGGTGATATAAACAGTTGGTGAATATATTTCATGAGCATAGCAGCATTAGATGAGAAACTTTTTAAATAAAATAACGTGAACAATATACCCCTGTCTAGCGACTCAAACCCGTTTCATTATTAAATTACATGGTGACATTTCAAGCTCTTTATCTCTACAAAAATTGTGTTTATATAACTTTGTAAATATTTTTAGGGGACCATCACTTCCTATTTTCCGAGCCTTCATTTTGAAATGTAATAATTCAGGCCTTGTTTCTGTTTGAATTGGTCTTCAAAACCCCCTGACTTATGACAATCATTTAACATTTTGAGAATTAGTTTAGTCTTTTATGTTTTAAAAATTTGAGACCCCCTATACCACCAGTCTTCTTAGAAATAAATAATATTTAAAATGTGTTTGTGGTTATTTGAAGTTATCCCTCTACATTCTTGACAAATTTAAATTTTATACATCCTACTTGTACACCTCTAACCCCTCCCCCACACTCTATTTCCCTATTTCCGGTAGTCTCATTTTGAAATTTAAAATGTTCAGACTTAATAGCTAATTTGGGTGGTCCTTATCTTTGCTTGACGAATTTCAGTTTTATACCACACATAAAAGTAGTTTATCCACTGGATTTGAAAAATTTAGCCTCCCCCTCCCCATTTCTATAATTCCCATTTTAAACTTTAAAAATTTTGGATTTCAATAGTTATTTGGAGTGGTATCTTGGCCTATATAAGGAATTTTAGTTCTATACCACACTAATAAGAGGTTGTTTCTAATAATTTTGTAAGATTTTAACCACTCAACCCAATTTTCCAACCCACTTTGAGAAATTTTAAATTATAACATTAATTTAGATATCTGGAGTTTTATTTCTACCTGTCTTTTAAACTTTAATTTTAGCCTCATCTCAAAAGTTATTTCTAGCTGTAGCTTCCCCCTACCCCCTACCCCATTTCCCATAGTTTAGATTTAAAATTTTCACTTTTTTTAAATTTATTTAGAGTGGTTCCTATACCTACGAATTTAATCTCTCCACCCCACAGAAAAGTAGTTGAATGTATTAGTTTTGGTAAATGTTGAGGACTCACCCTTCCCCTATCATTTATTTAACTCCCACTTAGAAATTTCAAATATTAATGTTTATTTGGTTATTTTGAAAGGTCATTCTACCTACTTGCCAAATTTAAATATTCTATCACAGCTAAAAGTTGTTTTTATTCTTATAGCTTCTTACCCCCCTAACCCTCGCCCTATTTCCTGGGGTCCCATTAAAAATTTAAAATGTACAGACTTATAGTAATTTGACATGTCCCTTTACTTTACTTATACATTTCCATCTTCTACCACACTGGTAATTAGTTGTTTATATTAGTTTTGAAATATTTAAGCTCATTCTTCTAACTATCATTTATAAATTTCCATTTTTAAGACTAATTTGGTTATTTAGAGTTGTCCTCCTAAACGACTGTCAAATTTAAATTTTCTAGCACACATAAAAGGTTTTTATTCTGTTTATATCAACTTCCCTATGTTCTAGGTTCTCACTTATTAAACAAAAATATCATACTTTTATAATTTTTTGTCTGCAAAATTTCAATCTTCTATCACCCTGGAAAGTATTTATTTATATTAGTTTCAGTAGTCTTGAACACACTTTTTAGCAACGCACCTCGGGAACCATCGTGGGGATGCCATACAAAAATTAATTTCATATTAGTATTCTGCAACCCGTTAAACCCCCCATATATCTAATTTCATCTAGATTGGAGGACATAGAATTTACTGCCTCTTTTTTCTCCTTTACACCCTTTTGGGCGATTAAATTTGAAAATTTCTAAAGATTTATTACCCAATTCTATAAACAAATATTAATTTTAAATTTCAAGGTTCTATGTCCAATAGTTCAAATAATGTACGGTCAGTGAATTTTGAAAACTTTTGAACCCCCTTTTTTCATGTCTTACAGGTTGATGAATTTCACAAAATCCGATCCTATCTCTGGTCTACAGCCAAAAAGGAACTTTTACTAAAAATGTAATATGTCCATGTGTGAAACCATTAAGCTCTTCTAACAAAACCACAAACTCACCCACATTGTTTATTGTCTCTACACGCAAAATTGGCCTTGTAGTTTGGAATTTCAAACAATAAAGTCATCCCCGTATATCCACACTCGTGTTAATATCATTAAATCAATATTTAGTTTAATATAAGAGAGAAAACATAATAAATCCTCATATTTGTGCTTTATACTTCTAATATTTAGATATATTATTTATAAATAGCAGTTTAACTGGACTATTTGGCCGAAATTAGCTTTGGATAAATGTTTTCAGTAGATGATTCTTCTATTGCTATACACTAAGGGATAAATAATGTTTTAATAAAGACGAAACTACAAACAAGTTTATAAGTTGTATAATATTAACTTATGTTCATATTATTAAGGCTAATAACTTGGCCTACTTCAATAAATAAATGGTATGGTGCACCACACAGACTTTTTCTGTCCTTTGTCTCAAAATTAAATCATTTACTTAAAACTAGTAAGATTTGTGAAACTAGATAATATACATTTTTGCAGAAACACGATGGAAAAAAGAGCATCCCATTCCACCAAGAGGCATAACTGAAAGAAACGTATTGTTCACTATTCATATTTTACAGCTTTTACATTTTCATCAAAAAGCATAATAATAAACTCCCGTTTTCCGAGACCTCAATTAAAAAAAAAATTGCCAATAACTTGGAAGCTAGGAACCATTCAAGAATTACGTAAGGATTTTTTGGGGGTAGGGGTGATCAGTAATTTTTTTTTCGTTTTCGTGGGGGTGAGCCGAATCCAACTTAACTAAGGATTTTATCAATGTTTATGGCGAGACAAAATCTAAAAAAAACAATTCTAGAGACGCGGGGTCAAAAGGTTGCACCTAGCGATGACGGATCGCGATGAAGCGTAGCCTATAGACGCACAAAGCTGTACATAACTATAAAATGTCATTTATTTATGATGTGTACACCTAGTCTTACTGCGATAAGTATTCTATAATTTCACATCACCAATAATTTTGTCTAAAATTATATAATTTACCAAATCGTAAGAAAATTACGTAAGATCGGTAAGGAGAGAGGGAGGAACTAAAAATCTTAAGATCCCTTAATTAGGGAGATTTATGGTAAATGGGTGTCAAAGTAATGGGGGAAAAAATCCTTAAGTAATGTATGGAGAGCCCCCTATATTTCAAGTAGAGGTTTTTTTAAATTTTTAATTTGGTACAACCTTACAATAATGAGTTATTTCGTGTCTCAAATACTTGCAAAGATATGATTAAAATTGGCAATATCTGCTTATGTAAATTACCCTTAATATTATTTTCATGGGATGATTAGAACGGTATTTTAGTTTATAATGATAGACAATGCCCAGATACGAAATTTAATCAAAATCGTTACAGTGGATTTCGAGATAGCTTGTTCTCTCTCTTTTTCACCCTTAGTAAAGTACCCTCAATTTTAGGGTAAGATATCTAACTACAAAAACTCCTCGGGGGAACCTTATATAAACCATATATACTAAGTTTTACCCTGATCAGTAAAATGGTGTAGGCTCTAGTTCTGGATGTAGACACACAGGCAGACAGCATCACAAAAACATCTTTTCTGTTTCGGGGGGTTGACAGTTATCAAAATTTGGATTATTTATTTTACGAGCAAAGTACTTTTCTCTTCAAGGTGTCGAGAGAAAGTAAAAATAGTCTATTTACGTAAAGATGAGCACAAATCATAGTCTTATAAGCTTCAATGGTGCAAGCACATTTCTATACATTCTTAAAACTACTTTCAACTAAAGGCTAAATTAAACTATGGAGTAAAATAAACACAATTTAAGAAGTAAAAAGTAGTAAATGTTACATTGGCCACTATTGTAAATTTTTGAGTTTATACAGTCATAATGTCCCATTATTTGAATATTGTATTTATTTTTAACCTATCAACTATAGTTATACAGTGTTATGACGTGTTTAGTTATATACCGGTAAATATTTTATCTTTTACACACTTTAACAACTTAAATGTTTTATTGAAACATACCTCTTATCAAAACCTACTATTTAAAAGCCAAAGTTGTTTACCTAAAGCTTAAGCCAAACAGCTGGTATTGTTTGTAAAACAATCAGAGTCATTCAACATTAAAACTACTTATAAATCCCTACATTATTTCAACGTTTCAAAATGGAACACGCTACTAATATTACTTTTGAGACAAGAGCCTAAATTCATAGAAATAATATGTCAAAACACAGTTGACTTATTACATTTAAAAGGGATCAAAATCAGCTTAAATTCACAAGTACTCAACTCTCCAAAGTTCACTCACCGAGATGATACTCTTGGGGTAATACGTTCCATATTTCCTGCGTCGGTTTTCCTAAACATTAAATATTCTCCTTTGCAGTCCACAACAAGTGGTTGTGGATTCTAACTTTAAGGAGGTGGCTTTGTGTAAAATAGTTTGTGCTTTTTGCATTGTTTAAGCCAATGAGGGTATATTATCCTTATTTTCTTCAATGACTTTCCTAACATTATATGTACAAAACCTTCTTTGTGTTGCACTTGAGTAAATTGCTCAATAAATGTTTCTAGGATATGTGTGTGTGAACATATCTCTAGGAGATTTGCGATTCCTTAAGTCATCATACCCTTTATTGATATATACTCTCTGAAAAATTAGATAAACATGTCATTACTCCATGTTGGCATCACACTTTGTTAATGTTTTCATGCAGAGTTTACAGTGAAAATTCCATTCTATCTTGTATGCAAGATAGCCATCAACATATTTAAAAGATCGAGCGGTAAAACCAATGCGTATCTAATCTTAGTTTGTGATGATATAAAAACGTTAAAATTGTATGTGTATTTTCATTCTCATTAGTTCATATTTAAAATACCACTCATCTAATAGCAAAATATGTTAAATAGTAAATAAGAAAGCATTTTGAGATACCTATTTACTTGGTATCTCACGTATAAAAATAATATGTATGTAGCCGACAATCTGTTTACCCTGAAAGGTGACATCAATACTTTAATGGACTAGAGTAGCCTACATCCGTATTTTATAAGCCACATTGTTACATCATAGTCCATAATAATAAAAGGAAGTGTGTGTCTGTGTGTGTTTGTTTGTGTGCGATGCCCAGCCAAATCAACGGTACGCAAAGATCTGAAATTTTTAACACAGCTGGATTGAGGGGAGTCCGAATGCACCTCGAAGCAGGATTTTTAAATTTTAAATAATATTTTTAATGATGCTATTTTAAACAAATTTTTGAAGAACACATTTTTTTACCTGTTTTAGAATTATGTTTCAGAGGTACGAGCACCATGAGGGGGGGNGGGTGCTTATATAATCCTTATACCAGTGGGTCACGGACAACGCCATATGGGATTGCTAGTAATTCATAAAAGAAAGCTTGCTAACGTTTAAGATAAATGGAGTGTAGAGTATATAATATGTTGAATAATTGCTTCAATAAACTGTGCATAATTTTATCTATACTATATGATTAATTAAACCTTCAAACTGATTTCACTTTTATTAACAGACAAAAAACCTATCAAGGTCGAATGATAAGGCAGGATTTCCAAACCAACGGCCCGCGAATCATAGCTGACCGGCCCGTTTGTCTGCAATATCTTTATATTACTATCCGGCCTGCATTTATGTACTCACACAAAATACAATATTTTAACTTTAGTGTTTACTACGTAATTTTAAATAACAGGAACCCTTAGAACTATTTTAAACTATCCTATATTTATGTTTTAACTTTAACTACTTGAGTGTGGGAATTTTAATTTACACCAGGAACATACCAGTTTTTAAATTAGTTCAAGTATACATTAATGATTATAAATACATAGCATCAAATAGCTATTATAGACCTGCATTAATGGTTTGTATCCCAGTGTGCGCACCATCTAAGTTTGTATACTTGCATTGATGGTCACATGGTCTAAGATGTCACTAGAAGGCAGATGACAGAGTGATCGACCTTTGATTTTTCTCACTACAATCAAATGCGGGTACACATTTTATCTGGTCTAGAAAAATCTAGTCTACCAGCAAAACCCCTTTGAAAAAGGTGGGGGTGCATGAAGTACGGCCGTGCTAAAGATATCGAGGTTCGTATCCCGGTGTGCACGCCGTCTAAATGTCAGGCTAATCTAACTATGGCAGGGGCGGAAATCGAATCCTCAGCGGTATACAATGTAGGTATTTTTCCCTCCGGAACATTTTCTTAATCATCCTTACCTCACGTTTTGCCAGAAAGGGTACGTGTCACTCATATAGTTATGGTGGGGGAGGTCATGGGTTCAAATCTCGCTCGGATGAAACGGGGGTGGTTTTCTTCTCTCCCTAACTCCACGTAAACTCTGGAACATTACTACCTTACTCTTCCGGTCCGTGACGGATATCTACATCCACGCATGTCAACAGACGATACCAAACAACCAATTTTAGTAGACTTTTGTGTTGGGGGATAGAGGCCTTTAACTGATTATTTCGAGAACCCTGATTGTGCATAATTATAGCTGTGTCAATGCTCTATAGTTGTGAAAAAAACCATTAGAACATAGGGGGTTGTGGCATTGCGATGACTAGTTGCAACATCACCGGGAAATAATCCATTGCCGAGGGGGAGGGTTTCTAGAGTCAATGACCTAGCTCACAGTTTCAAGGTCACGATCTGTTCTTGTCTTGTCATCCCACCAGACTGGTACCTGTCATCAGGTGAAACCCATTACCACATGGGGGTTGCGACATTGCGATGACGACACCGGGTAAGCCCTTTACCACAAAAGGGGTTGCGTTACCTCTAAGGAGGAGAATTGAAAGGGGTCTCAAGGCAGGGGAATCACTTATCACACTCTACCCCTAACGGTCGTCAGGAAAGGTTTGTGCTGTTTGTTCCGGGAAGTGAAATGCCGTCCAACAGAGCGAGGGAGCTGTCAGTGTAACTTAGTTCATTCTGTGCCGGGGCGATGTAAGGAGGGCGTGGAGTGAAGGAAAAGTGAAAGGGATTTTACGGACGGGATACGCTGTCAGCTGCTTGCTGGTCACACTTTTTGTTAAGAGGCCGAGCAGAGAAGATGGTCCCAACGTTCACTAGCGATGCCGAATGAGGAGTACCCGGCACCGTGGACTGCACATCAATATATAAATAAAGACATTTAAAAATAACTTCAACGTCCCATCCCAATCCTACCCAGACATAAATAACCAATCAGTACAATTAAAAAAAACTATGATTATACATAAAAAAACAAATAAAAAATCAATGAGTATACATAAAAACAAATAAAATAAGAAAATACAAGTACCAACATGTTTGGAACAAGAACCAACATGTCTGGAAAGAGGGTCAGGAGGAGGGGGGAGAGGGTGAAAACCAACAGCCAATCAGAGAGTGAGGAGGCGTGGTTACGTGATCAAATTCAACCAATAATAGAAAAGTCGAGGTCGTGATCAATTCCTGTCTTGTCGAGCCTCTAAACTGGCGCCAGGTATAAGTCATCAGGGTTGCGACAGTGCGATGGCGTCATCGGGAATACCCATTGCCAGGGTGTAAGGTTACCAGGGTCAATTACCTCATGCACTAGCTCACGGTTTCAAAGTCAAGATATATTCCTGTCTTGACTCCTCTTGTCGACCCGACAAACTGGCGCCAGTTATGGGTCACCGGGAAAACCCATTGTCACATATAAAGGAGAGAGGGGTAAATAGTTTCCAGGGTCAATGACCTCGTGTACTAGCTCACTGTTTCAAGGTCACGATCTATTCCTGTCTCGACTCGTCTTGTCGACCCGCCAAACTGGTGCCAGGTATGAGTCACCAGGGAAAACCCAGGGGGGAGTCTTGCGACATAACACTCAATGATTACGTCACGGGGAAAAAGTGTTTTGTCCCGTCTCCGGAAGCGGAGTTCCCATATGTCCCGCCATCTACTCATATACTTGAAAAATCTACAATATACTAAACAAGTTAATTATTTGCAAGCAAAATAGAATCAAGTTCCGCTAAATAAATCTGCAGCACTACTTTAAGGGAAGAAGACCACCCACGCTAGTTAATCTAGCTTGATCTTTCTTAGCGGAGCTACAAAGGTTTTAAAAAGTCGAGAGTTTGTTCTGGCCATACATATTCCGGTCAAATAACAAACGAAATTTCCAATTTAGGGTTCTGGGCCTGATAACATTATGGCCTGGCAAGCAACCAATCGGTTTTAGCCGGGATCGTGGAAATTAAATCCATCAAAGGTCAATGATCAACAATGAGGGTGAGAAACGACATCTCAGAGTTACAATATTAAAAACATATAACAAACGCAAGCCATGTCTGATGGGCAAGAGGACCCACGAGTTGAGCACCGAAACAAGGTGAACAACAATTATCAAATTACATAATAAACGCGAACTATGCCAGATGGGCAGAAGGACCCTCGAGTTGAGCAACGCAACAAGGTGAACCCCAATAAGGCATGAGGTGCCCAGATGTACCCAAGGAACCTAACTAGTTATTACCATCAGGCCTGGAACAACCTAAACATCCCCTTTCATGCCTGAAGACCATGCAGACTACAACATGGTCGTGCAGGTCAAGGAGTGAAACACAACTTTTTACTTATCGGCTGGTCTTAAGGACCGAGCAGATAACAGTAAGGCGAGACATCACTGAAGACTAGTACAGCATGCCGTAAAAGATTGAAGACTAGCCTACATCATCTAAAATATACCACGAGAGCTACAGATACTCTCAACGTACGTGGAAACAGTTCCTAAAACCTGCATAGTGGCTAATGAAGCCACCTACTCCCTATCTATCTGAATGTATAACATTACGGTGAGTTACTTCACCCGGTCAAGTCTGTCCGTCGGCAGCATCGTCGTGATCACCTTTGTGGTGTAGATATATTCTGAGTGAAGAGACGTCCAACGTGTAGAACTATGGACTAAATAACGTGTCGTTGTCCAGCGAACCATGGTGTTTTATAGCGGCCGAGCCTGATGAACCATGGTGTTTTATAGCGGCCGAGCCTGATGAGTCATGGTGTTTTATAGCGGCCGAGCATGATGAGTCATGGTGTTTTATAGCGGCCGAGCATGATGAACCATGGTGTTTTATAGCGGCCGAGCCTGATGAGTCATGGTGTTTTATAGCGGCCGAGCCTGATGAACCATGGTGTTTTATAGCGGCCGAGCCTGATGAGTCATGGTGTTTTATAGCGGCCGAGCCTGATGA
>CABEEJ010001463.1:12295-35213 GCA_901482245.1 Timema douglasi
GAGCCTGATGAACCATGGTGTTTTATAGCGGCCGAGCCTGATGAGTCATGGTGTTTTATAGCGGCCGAGCCTGATGAACCATGGTGTTTTATAGCGGCCGAGCCTGATGAGTCATGGTGTTTTATAGCGGCCGAGCCTGATGAACCATGGTGTTTTATAGCGGCCGAGCCTGATGAGTCATGGTGTTTTATAGCGGCCGATCCTGATGAGTCATGGTGTTTTATAGCGGCCGAGCCTGATGAGTCATGGTGTTTTATAGCGGCCGAGGCGGCCGGGGTTCAATCCTCGGTCCCGGCACAAATTTATCTGATTACCAAACCTTTCCTTCCTCTCTGACAAGACATCTTGTGAATGTGAGGAATGCCAGGTCTCCACCGTGGTTCGGATTCCACGTTAAGCTGTAGGTCCTCCATTTCATCTCACAATCACCCTACCATTACACATTAGCGTAAGTCCGTATAACCCGGACGAGTAGTAAGACGCGATGCTAATAATAATAATAATAATAATAATAATAATAATAATAATAATAAATATGCGTGTGTTTGTGTATCATGTTTGTGAATATGTATACTATGTACAAATACAATATACATAAATCATTATATTAAATATACTAAATCACAATCACACGTATATAGTAGATAGCCTATCAATATTTATATGCACATAATTCCATTTCAACATGTAATGTTATTTTTCTCTCCATAATGAATATATATCATTTTTTTCCCCTTAACAATTAATAAATAATTAAATTATATATTCTAGCTAAAATTATAATACGTAAAAAGTTTCAAACAGAGTTCTAAAATGGTTTATGTTGACCTGGTCATTGGTTCTAAGGGTGGTATTTCATAAATGATTTTCCATTCTCCCTCCACGCGAATGTATGAAAAGTGGACTTGGTGAAATCTCCGCTCAAATGGGATGTTGTGGAATTTGGACTCAGCTTTCCCAAATAGCTGTAAGGCCGCGGTCAAGTGGAGCACCTGCATATGACTCCCCGCTGAGAGCAATGCCCCCAAATAGCTGGAAGGCCGCGGTCAAGTGGAGCACCTGCATATGACTCCCCGCTGAGAGCAATGCCCCCAAATAGCTGTAAGGCCGCGGTCAAGTGGAGCACCTGCGTATGACTCCCCGCTGAGAGAGAGAGCAATGCCCCCAAATAGCTGGAAGGCCGCGGTCAAGTGGAGCACCTGCGTATGACTCCCCGCTGAGAGCAATGCCCCCAAATTCCAAACACACACCTTCACCACCAACTATTTGTTTCATTTCTGCTGTGACTTTTGTATGGTGCACTATGGAGTTTCTTACAACGACCAAGGGCCAATTAGCCTAACCTAACCTAGCCTAACCTAACCTAACATGAACACCTGGTATATTAAAACACTAACTTAGAAATACCTTTGATCAAATGGAAGTGTGAGCGGATATTTCAACTCCACCAACTCCACTAATGTGTTGTTGGGAGGGTCTAGTTTCTAGGAAGTGTGAGCGGATATTTCAACTCCACCAACTCCACTAATGTGTTGTTGGGAGGGTCTAGTTTCTAGGAAGTGTGAGCGGATATTTCAACTCCACCAACTCCACTAATGTGTTGTTGGGAGGGTCTAGTTTCTAGGAAGTGTGAGCGGATATTTCAACTCCACCAACTCCACTAATGTGTTGTTGGGAGGGTCTAGTTTCTAGGAAGTGTGAGCGGATATTTCAACTCCACCAACTCCACTAATGTGTTGTTGGGAGGGTCTAGTTTCTAGGAAGTGTGAGCGGATATTTCAACTCCACCAACTCCACTAATGTGTTGTTGGGAGGGTCTAGTTTCTAGGAAGTGTGAGCGGATATTTCAACTCCACCAACTCCACTAATGTGTTGTTGGGAGGGTCTAGTTTCTAGGAAGTGTGAGCGGATATTTCAACTCCACCAACTCCACTAATGTGTTGTTGGGAGGGTCTAGTTTCTAGGAAGTGTGAGCGGATATTTCAACTCCACCAACTCCACTAATGTGTTGTTGGGAGGGTCTAGTTTCTAGGAAGTGTGAGCGGATATTTCAACTCCACCAACTCCACTAATGTGTTGTTGGGAGGGTCTAGTTTCTAGGAAGTGTGAGCGGATATTTCAACTCCACCAACTCCACTAATGTGTTGTTGGGAGGGTCTAGTTTCTAGGAAGTGTGAGCGGATATTTCAACTCCACCAACTCCACTAATGTGTTGTTGGGAGGGTCTAGTTTCTAGGAAGTGTGAGCGGATATTTCAACTCCACCAACTCCACTAATGTGTTGTTGGGAGGGTCTAGTTTCTAGGAAGTGTGAGCGGATATTTCAACTCCACCAACTCCACTAATGTGTTGTTGGGAGGGTCTAGTTTCTATGAAGTGTGACCGGATATTTCAACTCCACCAACTCCACTAATGTGTTGTTGGGAGGGTCTAGTTTCTAGGAAGTGTGAGCGGATATTTCACTGAGCGTGTATTTCTCCGAATGGAACCTTCATGACACCCTCCACGCACATGCGGGTACATTTCTAATAAAATCAATCTTCCTCATCCCAAACACGTTTGTAACTAGTACATAAGCGTATAACACAAACTAGGAGAATAAGTGCTACTAAAGAAATACACACTATCACATTAACTTTCAAGAGAAACCCTCCCCCCCCTCCCCGGGAAAAGGTCCTTTCTACGTCCTTAGTAAAAAGGTTCTCAAGTACACCCCCAATATATATCACCACAAATAACAATAACTTAAAATTTGTAATTTATAGGGACCCATGCAAAAAAATGAACTTACATTATAAAAATATTATCTTCAACAGACATGTGTTCATATCATATTTATGTGGAATATTTTACAAATACAAAAGAATTTATATCAAAAATCATCACAAGAACAGAGCTATTCATATTTCAAATATAATTTTAATAACTAATCCAACAAAAACCATTATGCACTTATTAACCAATATAGTACGGTATATATTATGTAGATTAGTTGATCTCTGTGTGTAACTCAAAGACCACTGAAATCTCACATGGATATAGCTTGGAATCCCGCTGTATACCTGCGTAAGATCTATATTTTCTTTAAATTCCAATATAATAATTGATGTTGTTCACATATTTTGTCTTAAAACGTGTGATTAATATTGTATTCTCCTAAGTATTATAGAATTAATATATGTCAGTCTTACTTGTTCACCAAATCAATTGCAAATTCCTAGAGTAGTAATACATATTGTATTTAATCTGAAAGCCAAAGAGAAACTATATTTTGTGCTGGTTATTATCACTAGCACGAGTACTTGGCATTGGCCGTGTTAAGGCTTTTCTTTGCTCCAAACAGACAGAAAGAAAACCTCTTTTTTTTTTCCGGTCCTGTTTCTGATTAATTAAAAAAAAAATAGTAGATTTAAAATTTAGGCTTCGAGGTGCACATATTGACGCTTGGGTGCTACCAACATTTTAATATCCGACCTATGTGCGAGGTAGAGATCACACAACGTTCGTGACAGGCACACAAATTCTTCATTTTATTAATATAGATAGTAAAACATACAGTAGCCCCATGGCTTCTTTGGTGCTGACTGACAGCTCACAGCTGACAGTTGACAGTTTTAAAAAGCTACCAGACCAAATTACGTACCCCTACTACAAACCAGATGATCTGTAAAAACATGTGTTTAGCATCTGTCACTTTTGACAGTCAGAAGTCAGCTGTGAGCTGTCAGTCAGCACCAAAGAAGCCATGGGGCTACTGTACATGGTTGGCGTTCAACACCTTTTTATATGAATATATGAATTCTGCCAATAAAAGGCAGCTTAAACTCCAAAGAAGACAAATAAATCAATGAAAACTAAGCTTAATTTGTGCGATGACAATGCCAACTCAAGGCCACTAATCTTTCTAAAGGAACTTAGGGATGTCTGAAGATATCTTTCACAAGAACAACAATATTATTTGTTGTAAGAATTCCAAAAACATTGTCCTTTACTCGCGCCAACTTACACTCCACCTTAAATCAAATAATGAGATGTGTGGATAGAAAAATTCAGAAAAATACAAAACGTGGATTTTCAGGAAAACTTGAAAATGTGTAGCAGGCACTCCTTTTTAAACGTCATCATATTTCTTGTATTACCCCTAAATACGCGTGACTACTGCCCCCGGTTTCTCAAAACCGATTGGATTAGGCCAGGAAAGTGTAAAATTAATAATTCCTGAGATACACTGTAAACTGTTACTATATACATTTAATTTGTTTTAACTCTCACTCTTTTCTTTCTTTTTAATATCAGCACAAAAAGTCAATACCTTAAAATATTGTGTATAGAGATGTAGCTTAATATTCAAGATAAATGTCATATTTTAAAACACGCTCAGCTTATGTTTCTATTTTGACTACTTTAACATTATGTAATAAACATTAAATCAATAAAATATTAATATTTAAACATAGTTTAAGATTTGGTTATCTGTCCTGGTGGCTTATTTTATACAGGTACTAAAAATAATAAAGCTACTTTATAGAGTTCTAATACGAAGAACGGGTACACCGGTTAGTATAAATACAATTAGGGTTGTGGTTTTAATTTAATATTATACATGAAGTAACCTACAAACACAAACTAAACTAATTACTAACAAGAAATAATGACAGGTATAATATCCTATTTCAAGGAAATATAAATACCTACGATATTTCCAAAAAAATATACAACAACAAATATCCATTTTTCTGGCTATTCGAAACTTGTGTACACAATAATTTTACAATACAAAAAAGTATATAAAATTAACAAATTACAATTAAAATAACGTATTCTACATGTAACACAACAACTACTAAAATTATTTTTGGCTGTGACCTCTTTGCTATGATGTAACAACGACAAGCACACAGCAAGAACTTAAGTTAATATTTTATGTTGGGTATTCAGATTTAATTATTTATGATATCAAAAAGATGACGTCATAGGAAGAATATCTATTTTAATGTATGTACTGTATGTATAGTACATCCTACAGCCGTTTTACAGAGTCACCGGTATTGTTTTTGTATACAATGTGCTTTAACAGCTTATTATATATATTTTTTCATTTTGTACCATTTTAATTGTTAGGTATATATCTAAAATTGTAGTTTTTGTACTCCGAATATAATTTGATATATAATTAATTTATTTTGGTTAGTTATTGCTATGTGGATATTAATTTGTGCTCATAAAGATAAATATTATATCACTTTATATACGATATCTAACATCATTTAATGACATATATATATACGTAAACAGTCATATATGATAAATCTGCATTGAAAAATTATCTAGCTAACTAAAACAAAATAATGATTACTACGCTTAATTTATTTTTTTCTTACAAAACCAAATAAAAAATCGATTGAAATATAATGTTGGTTGGGACTTCATATGTATAATTTATTGAGTTAAGAATCTATCTAAAACATTTAGGTGTTAACATTTTAACAATCTGTTTGGCAGTATTTTCGCGCCATGGTGGAGCTCTCTGGCTGCAATTGTTCGGAGGATGATGTAGTAATCAGCGGTATAGGGGGCAGGTTCCCCTTATCGGAGAACATGGCGGAGCTTGAGTACCATCTTTTCAACAAGACGCCTATGGTGAAGAATGTGGAGGACCTCAATTGGAATAGAGGTACTATTTTGGTTTTAGCTCTTAGCCATATACATATTAGGTTTGTCCTAAGTTACGTTGTAAATAATGTAAAATGTTTTATAAGGTGTTTAGTGTAGTATTTGAGTTAAATAACACACTCGCATTTCATCTTGATAGAAATACGTGTAAGGGTATCCCAAATTTTACAAAGGTTAACAAAATAGACACTATTTTGAGAATATACTAATAAAGTAAATTGAACATAATACTTTATCAAACAACACATATATTTATTCACAACACTAGCTAACAGCTACCTAAACTTTTTCTTGCTCTCATTGATTACTTTTTAGTGAAATATGTTGTTCAAAAACTAGTAAAAGGTATTGTTTTTGACTTTGAGCCTATTATGTGGTAATTGCTTAAGTAAAGTCTTGCGTCAGGGATTCCCCTCTTTTTGCAAAATCGTTGATTGCTGGAAGGCCCTTCACAACCTCCATCACTGCTTTAAACACATGTTGGTCATCGCATTATGCTGGGGGCTCCCTCCTTCAAGTCTATGTTTGGAGAGCGAGTATGCCCAAGATTGTTGAATCTTGTGACTAAAAATAAATATTTACAGACATCTTCTCAATTTATTATTTATTTCTTACGTTGTAGAATTCCCCAGCCATCACCATAAAAGGCAAGGAGAACAATTGAATTTTAAATGTACTATTTGATTTTTAAGAGCATCTATTTTATTTTTGAGATTATAAAACATGGTTTATAAGTGTATCTTTTTCTATTTTTAGAGAGTTAATACACAATTTTAAGTGCACTTTTTTGTTTTGTTTTTAAGGGCATCAACTCCTGTGCCCTGGTTATTAACAAACATACCACAGGTGTCAAGAACATTCAATTGTTTTTTTCCTGCAATTGAAACTACATGATATATGTGCCTGAATATGTAGATCCTTTTCCTAAAGTGAATGTACAATAATGTTTACATATCTTGGTTAATATTGCAAATTAAATTACATTCTTTTTATCTAAGTACTTTTGTCTAGATCAAATATGTTACAATAAACAAAAATACAACTAATATTCTTTTTGATAAAATTTTCTAGTTAACAATTACATGAATAAACATTTAGCAACGCAGGCTAGGTAACATTCATGATTAGTTATTATTAAGCATAATAGAATCTTATAAATACATGACTAATATTTCTAATATCTTTCCTAATCTACAATTAGACAATTGACATGATTTATGACCAAACATCTTTTAATCTAAGTACACTAGGCTATATACACAATTCTTGATTAAGGCTTATCAAATCTTACAAATACATTACTCATAGTTTATATCTATTTTCTAAGCTATAACTAAACAAACTGCATGATTAATCACTAAACATTTTACCACAGTAAAATAAGATATATTGTACAAATTTCTCTTTTGATTGCTTAAATTACATTTTGAAGTCTTTACTCGTAAACGCTAATTTTAAACAACTAAACCCTTAACTTTATTACAATGTAAAGTAGACCCATATTATTATTATTATTATTATTATTATTATTATTATTAGCACTGCGTCTTACTACCCGTTCGGGTTGTACGCACTTACGCTAATGTGTAATGGTAGGGTGATTGTGAGATGAAATGGAGGACCTACAGTTTAACGTGGAATCCGAACCACTGTGGAGGCCTGGCATTTCACACATTCACAAGTTGTGATTAATACACGTCTTGTCAGAGGTGAAGGAAGGGATAAATCTGTGCTGGGACCGGGGATTGAACCCCGGCCGCCAGCATCGAAGTCTGACACCTTACCCCTAGACCGCCAAGTCACCTAGACCCATGTTAATGTAACTCTCGACCTTGATATAGAATGTATTTGTGATTCAAGGGTAAAGTGTTTTTGTTCATTCACGGGAGGAGTTTACCTGGGAAAGGTCTTTTTTCTTACCAATATCCTACTATATAATAGATTTCTGGTAGGGAAAAAAAGTCCTTTCCCAGGTAAACTCCTACCGTGAACGAACTTTAACTGTACCTTTCCTAACACTAAATAAACATTAGTATTTGTTTTAAATTATAGCAAAACTAGAGTTTTTACAATACTTGCTAATAGACCTAATCTATAAATTAACACTGATGTTTTAGAGGTTGTTTTCATAAATAATTTATTAATTCTGTTCTATTATTCTGGTATAGATATTTTATATTATGTACACTTTTAAACTCTTTATTAATAATTTTAGTGATACTCATTTTAATAGTAAGGAGTAAGTGTAAACTCTTAATATAAGGAACACTTCTAGTTGTCCCAAAAATATATATATTAATAGACAATATAATTGAATAGGAATAAGTTATTTTATAGTATTAATATTATTTGTTTAAAATTCTTACAAAGAAACAAAAGTACAACATATAAAATATTAATTTTCTAGCATTTATAAATAAAGCTGTGATATAACTTTGTAATTAAAATCAAAAACATAAAAAATGCTAGGCAATTCATATGAGATATTTTAATAATATTTTATTTAAATACCTACAAACAATAATATCACATTATGTGTAAAAGAAAACCTGTGTAAACATATATATCTTGATTATCTTAACTCATAAAACTTATTTTTATAGATGATTTGGGCGTACCAGACTGCATAGGAAGAATGAAAGATTTAAATAAATTTGACACGTCATATTTTGGTATTTCCCCAATTATGACCAAACACATGGATCCAATGACTCGCATAACACTAGAAACCACATTTGAGGCAATCGTGGACTCAGGTAAGATTTTGTTTCTATATTTAAAATGACATTAAAATAAGTAAAAAAAAATATATATATATATATACAAACACACCTTTATGGTAGTTTTGCTAGCTTTGAAATAATTATGTTTTATTTTTATCAGAACTTAAAACAACATAGTAATTATTTGTATGTAATTGATGTAATATTCACATGAAATCTATTTAATAATATTGGGGTAATGTATGATACATATTAGTTGCACCTAAGATCAATATTGTTGATAGTGATTTATGGTATAATATGAAATGACTTATTCCTTTAGAATTACATGATTATTGTCAACAGAGAAAGTCATTTATATCTTGTGCGCTGGTTAGGCGCTGTTATATATGCTAATTTGATAGAGTAGGAACTTAATGTACCCACATTTGCGTGAAAATGAGCGTGGAAAGCCGTCAATGGAAACCTGCTAACACTTGACAGAGATATGACCCCATATTTTTGTTTACTCCTTGGACCGTACTACGTCACTGGTTGTCCAATATGTTGCGAGGATATAAGTGAATACTAATTATCAGGGATCCGAACCCCGCACTTAACGAACACTTCTAAAAGTAATTAGAAAATACTAGGTGATAGAAATGAAGTATACAGCATTTTTGTGAAGGTAGAATGGAAATTCACACCACCACAATGTCTAAGGCATCAGGCCCGCAATGCATAACATAGAGTAATTTTCATTGTTTCGAAATAAAAGTAAATATGTTGCTACCAAACCTATGTCAAATATAATAATTTGGGCTGGAGACCCCTAACTGACCAAAGAGAGTGCCAGCTAGTGGACCAGGATTCGAGCCCCTGCTGTTTAGTATATTGCGAGAGTCCTGTCTTAGGCCTGTGGCCCGCAATTAAATATTCTAGAGTAATCTATAGTGAGACTACCTAGTGGCACTAATTTGAAACCCACCGTCTAGAAACCATCCCGAAGATCACTGGTTTACCACTTGGCGTGGCAAAAATATATAATTTAAACGTGATAAATTCCCTGATTTCAACTGCTGACATTCGAACCTAAGACATTTGTTTCCGTAAGAAGACTCACTACTGATTGATCTTGGGCATCAAATGTAAATTATTGTTTAACAAAAAATCCAAGATGATTAATATATTTATAACCTTTTTCCGGGCGAATGGTGACCCCCCCCCCCCCACCACCACTGAAATTAACTCATCTTTATTATATATATATATATATATATGTTTTGACATTTACTCCACGTGTAATTTTTTATGACTTTTAATTCAAATGCAGATACAGCTATTTTAAACTACTGTAAACTACAGTAATATAAAGCTTTTAATGACCCTGGTACTTAATGAACCAATTAAGAATATTGCAAACCAAATTAATAATACATTTATAAAGGTTTTTTTTTAGCAGGAAAGGTTTGTTAAATAACATACAGGCACACTCGATTCATGCTGAGCTAGACCACCGAGGACGGGGAGATCGAGGTTTGAATCTCGGTTGGGTGAACTGGGGGTAGTTTTTCTCTCTCCCTCTACGAAAATGCGGGTTCACCTACTGTAAATTAAACTTCCCAATCCATTATCGTAATTAGCACTAAAGCGTATAACCCGAACGGGTAGTAAGACGCGGTGTTAAAGTGTGTCGAGCTCGTATGTTCTATAAATAATATGTGTGCCAGATCTCAATATAATAACGTCTAAGTTTCTATTTTAGAAACAAGTGTTGATGATAATTATGGGAAGGTTAGGGTTTGATCCCACAGCAAGTTATTTTTAGGCTAATTTCATAAATCGTTTTCCACTTCCAGCTTTGGAAAATTGAGATACATTCCCTTAATAAATCTAATTTATTCAGCCTTACTTCTTTCTTGTGATAAATATTAGATATGTAGACCGATGGGAGGTTCTGTGAGTATTGTAAACGGACATTATAAGTTTTAATAAATCTTCAGGGTAAGCTAAACAAATCCATGCCATAGTATTCAATTTAAAAGTTATATTATAGATTCATTCATCAGCATCGAGCGTATTTAGGGGTGTTTTTTTTTAATAGACATTCCATTTTCCCTCCGTGCAAATGTTGGTACACTTCCTATAATTTCGGCTTGAGGTTTAAGTGGCTAATTTGTTTTGTGTGAATGTTATTTATTATGTCAACAAAATATAGTTTCGATAATTAAATTATTTTTAGAATAATGTTTATTTTTGTTGTTTAAATGCTATTGTTGTTTTTGATTGGCATTTCTAGTATTGCTTAAGGTCCTCATAATTGTATTTGATATTATTTATGAATGTATGTAAAAGTTATATATTATCTCGTCAAATTGTAGTTGTGAAAGAGTTATATAATCGGCAAAATATAGAAGAGAACATTAAATGATATGTAAAATAAAACTTTATTTTGCTGTTATTAGTGGCTCAAGGAATAAAACCGTTGTTTCTAAAATAATTAAATCTTTTCTAGCCTCGTTGGCGTAGTTGGCTAACACGCTCGTTTCATTTAGAGCCAGACTGTCGAGGACGAATGAGTTCTAGGTTATAATCCATGGTTGGGTAAACTAGGGGTGTTTTACTATCTCCCTCCATGCAAATGTGGGCTCACTTCTTCTAAATACAACCTACCCAATTCCTAGCCCATTATCGTAACTAGTACTTAAGCGAATAACCCGAATTGCTGGTAAGACGCTGTGCTAAACAAAAAGTTACAATTTATAAATACAAAATAAATATCTGTGGGTGTTTGTGTGTGTGTGCGGGTGTGTGGCACCTTACCTTAAACCAAATTTAATTAAAATTATAAACAAATAGTTGAGCAGTAACATAATAATATAATTATTCCTCCTTTTTACTCATATATTTTACTTGCTAAAGCTCTATTAACTACACGTGTGTGACCAATAAATCTTAACATTTACCCGTCTGTGCTATTTAATATTTTATTCCAGCAAAGTTGTCACGTGAATATTGCCATAACTTCTCTATCTTTGAAATTCCAATGATTTACAACAAAAAAACATATTCTAGGGACATAACGGTTGCGTGAAATTTGAAACGCCATATTCTCCTCTCGGGTTTGGCAACTACAGGGCATGAAGCATCCGGTGAAAGATATCGGGGTTCGAATCTATGTTGGGTACACAATCTAAATGTCAAGCTCATCTAGTTATGGCTTTCCAATGGTGGGTGAGGTTGGGGATTTGAATACCTGTCGAGGTGTACTGTTGGTAGTTCTCACTAAATGGTTTCCCACTCTCCCTCCACGTAAATGCTGGGACATTTCCTTACTCCTGTCTATTACATTTTCTTAGTACACCACCATCAAGTGTCCGTGGTGGTTTGGCGGATACTTATACCCGTACATGCTGACAGTGGCTATCAAACAAAACAAATGTTGGTTGACCCTTTGTCAGGAGAGCGGCCGCACCAACGGTTGCTCAATATTAGTTTCCGGCTACGCTTATTCAGTTAAATATTGGTTCGGTACAATTGAAAATAAAACACGTGTTAATAACGATAAATATTATAGCGTACTGTCTTTTTTTGCTATTCAAAACTAAACTATTATATTATGTGTTCGTTGATGAATGCAGTCCGGAAAATAATTATTTAATATACAACCAAATCTATAAAGGAATAAGAGCATCATCGGATATTCCGGGTTAGCCAAATAAATGGTGAGGGGAGTGGGATGGGGTTCGAATCCCTGTCGTACATGTGTACTTAGGTCGGTTTCCTCATTCATCCTCCACGGGTTGTGCCCTGGACGGGTTCCAAAACAGATAAGCTAAACTTCGATTCTATTCGCAATGAGGTAGGGAGGATTGAATCCAGGTCGGCCGTATAGTTAGTTTCTTGTTACCCACCCAACCTTCACACAAGTGCGGGTACATTTTATATATTACTCTACCCTACCAGATATACTGCTAGTCCTGACAGGGGGTTTAAAAATGCTATGACATACGTGCATGCTGATGACTGTTTCAGCGTTATATCTTCAAAAGCAAGATACATTTACACTGAGAGTTCTAGCTTGACTTGCCATTACGTCAGAGGTAGACATTATCCTAAGGGATGTTGTTTTTTTGTACACAATATTTGTATTACTCCCGCTTTGGGGGGAGGGAGTCGTGATGAGGATTTTAATCCCTCGACATGATTTAATATACATTGTCAGCCAAAGAACATATAAACCCATTTAAATTTGCTTATGGCGTGGAAGCTAGCTTGTGGTCCACATTACAAAATTATATAATTTGTTTGCGTCTTTTTCCCCATTGGTTTTAGGTATTGGTCAGACTTGAATTGGTCTTCGTGGCTATTAGCAAGGAGGTATAGGCCATATGAGTAATCAACATATTTCATATCTGAACATTTCTCACGTGTTTTCTAAAATTTGGCCCCTTTTAGTTAAATTTGGTCGACTAGTAAATTCAAATGATTGGGAATGCATTTTATAATAATTTTTGTATACTTGTATCGATGATCGCATGGTCTAAGGCATCATTATCGTGTTATACTAGACGGCTGATGACAAGGTGATCGACGTTTTATTCCCGTTATGGCGTACTGAGATTGAATTTCTCACTCCAATCAAATGGGGTACACATTCTACCTGGTATAATTATATCAAATGAAAATCTGGTCGAGCAGCTTTAACCGAAAGAACCCTTTTTGATTTTGCCTTATTTTTTTCACTCTCGCAAATGTGGGGGGCACTTGTAAGGAAGTATCTGGTTTGACGACCATTCTAACATACATTAGTGGTGCTAACCCCACGAAAGATATCGAGGTTCAAATCCAGGTGGGCATACCGTCTAATTGTCAGGTTCATCTAATTCTGGTGGGGGTAAGGGAAGTTGTAATAGAATCCATGCCGGGTAAACTGTTAGTATTTCTCCCTCCGGAACAATTTTGTGATCATCCCTACCGCAATATCATAATTAATATATATAGGCGTTTAGCCAGAAAGGGTTTGTATAGCTCATATAGCTATGGCGGTGGAGGTTAGGGGTTCAAATCTCCACTGAGGTGTACTGACACTAGTTCTCACTAAATGGATTCCCCTTCCCTCACTCCACGTAAACACTGGAACATTTTTACCTTACTCTACCGCCAACAGTGGTCCATGTTGGTATGGCGGATACCTACATCAGAACATGTTGACGGACGATACCAAACAACCAAATTTATTAGGCTTTTGTGGGGTGGGATAGCGTGCTCTAACTGAAGATTATAAATCACTGTGAGGCTTCCGAGGCCCCTGATTGTGCATAATCAGAGATGTGTCAGTGCTCATTATTTGCGACAACACAGGGAAAAAACCCATTACCACATAGATAGGGGAAAAGGTGGGGGGCTGAGACATCATTCAAGGTCATGATATATTCTTCTCTCTACTTGCCTTGTCAAGCCGCCAAACTGGTGCCAGGGTTGCGATGACGTCACCAGGAAAAAACTATTACCATATATACGGGGGGGAGTCTCGTGGTAAGGAGCCGTTGTTAGCACTCCGGCTGGCCATAGAGGATGCTACTGCAAGATCTCGCGCTCACTAGCGATTCCAACATTTTATGGGACGTCGCGGGAGGAGTGCCCGATACCATGGGCTGCACGTTTCCCCACCAATAAATAAAAAACTCCTACACCAATAAATAAATTTAAAAACTCCCACAAATAAACTCCAACGCCCGTCCCAATCCTACCCAGACATACTATTCAATGGCACAACTAAAGACCAATGGGCACACGTAAAAAAACAGTGCGCGCACAAACAAAAAAACTAGTGGGGCTGGGGCACACATTAAAATCTAATAAGAACACACAAAAAACCAGGAAAGAACGGCGTGGGGAATAAAGTGGAGAGGGGTCAGGAGGAGTGAGGGAAAGTCTTGACCCAGTGTCAACAACCAATCAGAGAGCCAGGGCTATTTATATCGGCCAATCAGATAGCTGTTTTGGTATGCCAATCCATCTTGCATATACAAATTACACTTCACCTGTATCCCTCTGTACTCCTAGTTTACAAAATATTCTTACGTAGGTAAGTGTCACAAAAGCATAAACTCTAAAGCGTTACTCGTGCGTTACTCATACGTTAGAGATGGGTGCAGTACTTATATCAAATAACTATTTGTACTTAAACAATTTTATAAAAAGTTCTAACTAAATCGTCACTACTTGTTTTTATTTCGTTGAAGAACTCAAGTCCACTCTTTTCAAAATAATAAAGATAAATATGAACTAAACTAAGTTTCTCAAAATATCACCCTAGTGAAACAAATAATACTTGTGTAGCCCAATCAATAAGTAGTTTTTTTCCTACAACAAATCACGGAGTTTTGGTAATTGAAAGGGTCACGTAGCTTCAGGTTCTAAATGATTTTCTCAGTTTTTGACCTTGACGATCCGCAGCTTGCACCACAATCTTGGTAAAATGGTGGCCAAAACCTGTTTTTTCGAAATATCTGCTTTCCGGTGAGTGTTATGATTAAGATAGTAGTGTGGAGGATTAAGTGAATATTTTAAAAGAATAGTGTGTTTTATAGGTAAAACCGTGAAATTTGACAAACGTGTTGTAGGCATCAGTAGATTGCGCTTTGAACAGCCACATTGGAAAATGTCACCTAAATTCGGTTTCCAGCTTGTAACATTATATTAGTGAATAGTTGACCTGGTTTTAATTTCTTGTTGTTGTTTTAAAACTCTTACTAAAACAGAACTTTATAGTCACTACAAAATATTCTATAAACATTCTTCTATAGTTCTTTTAGTTTATCTGACAACTCTGCAAGATGGTTGTTTGAAATATCTGCCGGTAGTTTGCTTCTTTCAAATGGAGTAACCATCCCCCCCAACCCCCACCCCATTAATTACATGATATGGCGGTTTCTTTATACTGAAATGCATTTTGATGTTATAGGCTGTCACCACAAATGGTAAGAAGATATCCCATTTTGCTTAGTGGATGTTTACGAAACGCGACATCCTTTTTTATTGTCTGATGAACCCTCTCAGTCTTTCCATTTCCTTAAAGATGTCCTGTTGTAGTTTTAAATTAATTTACACTACTGGATCGTTACTTCTGATATAAAATTGCCCTAGTTTGAACGAATGCTTGACATTATTCCAAATTTGAGACTCTACTTTGAGAGTAAAATTTTGCAACTATTTATGATTTGTTTAGCTTGTATCACTATCATTACTAAATATCTTGAAAACTGATTTAAAATAGTAGGTATACAATCATTCCCATATAATGACTTTGGTAGAAGTCCTATGATATCCATCCCTATTCTTTCAAAAGGGTGAACTACTTCCGGTAATTCTACTAGTTCGGGTCCTGTCATCATCTTCATCTCTTTTATTTCACCTGTCACAACACAATATATAAGCTTTAATGCCTTCCTGTCGAGTCAACCACTCAATTTTTTTTCTGCAATCCTAATGTTTGTAGCTCTCTTCCAGGTGTACCCTGCTAATAAGAAATCGTGATTTTCCTTTAAAATATTTTCAACTTCTTTCTTGGGTACTACTAGTATTGGTCCTTGGCATGATTTCTTATATAACATTCCATCTGTAGCAAGTATGCTCCAAGTTAAACAAAATGGGCAAGTCAATCATAATACACTTACCCGATCTCACCGACCAAAACAACGAGAACAGTGTAGAAAAGGATAGTAACTGCCAGACCTTGCCAGAAGAAAATAGACGTTTCTAGTGCCACGCGCATTCCCCCTTCCTGTGTGTTTATCTCAGTGATCCCCACCCTTTTTGTGATCCCGTCTCTCTTGTTCGACGAGTTTGTGCACCATATAAAAGACCGTCCGTCAAGTAAGACCATACTCTTGGACTAGGCTTGGACACTGTAGGACGAAGCAGGAGGGAAGCAGGAGGCTTCCAGGACATATAGATATAATGTAAGATGAAATTCATTTTCGGCGTAAATTAGATATTGTAACTATTCAAAATTCTCTTTTGGTCATTCTTTCTTTTAAATATAATTATTGAAGTCTTGTAGGAGTCTTCGTTCTTTTTGCAGAACAGTGAGTTTAACTTTATTTATCTCACTTGCGAGTTGTGTTGCAATACGAGTTTAGTAAATATTAATGTGGGAAAGTTGTTTATAACGTTAGGTCAGAACTTTTCCAATATTAGTAAGGCTATGCGTTACGCTTGACAATTATACAGATCAATTTAACTGTATTCATTTCGCTTGTGAGTTGTGTTGCAATATGAGCTTAGTAAATATGTATGTGGAAAAGTTATTTAAGAACATTATGTCGAGTTTTCAAGGTTAGTAAAGATAGGCGTTACGCTCGACATTTATAAATATAAAATTAACTTTAGTTATCCTACTTGTGAGTTGTGTCTCATGATTAGCTAAGTAAAGATTTACTTAGGAAGGTTCGATAACTAGATTATACCTGTACATTCAAAATTTAGTGACGTTATGCGTATACTTGTTACTTATATATAAACAATGATCTTTAAACCTTTTAACTAATATGTTGTATTTTCGCAACTAGTACAGAAATGTGTTATATAGGAGAAATCATCTATAATTATAGATATTGTCATACTCAAATTTAATAATGTAATGCACTGATACTAAATATTTTCCATGGTAGCTAATAAAAAAAGGAAAAAAGTAAATGTTTATGAAATATTTTTCTTTTGGTTAATATAGATAGTTATTGTTGCACTTAGTCAAGGTCATTTACCAGTATTGTATCTATGAGGAACGATTTAAGATTCTTCAAAATATATGCATGTTCTTTAATAAAATTTGGCAGAAATTAAACCAAAATGCTCTTAAGACTTGAAATATTTTACTACTGTAGTTACGCCATAGCATCCCTAGGTTTAGAAATGTTTAATATACGATCCCCTTTTTACTTAACCTTCGGCCTCTTCTATAATCTTAATTGATCAGTGAAGGTGGACCGTGTTTTTCCCGCTTCTAGGAGTGAGTTGCGTGCGCTGGGGACATGTTGTGTACCCAGCATTTAAAACAAAAATTATTCACACTGCGCACTTCTATTAGTTGATTCCCCCTTTTTTATAACATTAGATTTTTTTATATATGTATTTGAACCCCTCTAGCTTTAGAGCTTGGGTTACACATCTAATGCAAAAAAAATGGAAATGCTCTCTCCAACCCTGACATTTCATGTAATGTTCCTGATTTATATTGAGACTTAAATCTAATGTCACTGGCTTTATTTTAGTTAATAAGGTGTATGTAATTCCATAATCTATGGCTGGTCTATGGACAGTATGCAAGAACTTTACTAAGTGGATACTATGTGAACACTAGCGTGGGTTTGCTTTCAATATCCTAGATTAAAAGTTGGAGTGATAGTTTGCTCAGGACCACACAATCGGTCCATTAAGCATTCACTATGAGTTCTAGCATACCACCCATGTCTTACGGTAAAGTCATATCCACATCAAAGTAGTGTCCATCTTAACAATCTATACTTGGCTCTTTCAACCTAAAGAGACATTTTAATGTATAATTGTTGAAATTATAGTAAAAGGATGCCCAATATAGAACATCTGTAGTGGGTCACCCCCTCCCTAATACACTTCCTATGGCTAAACTTGAAGCGTCCGTACTTACTAAAAAAGGGTTGCTAAAGTATGGGTATACCAAAACTGATCAAGATGTCAAAATGTATTTTAGCCTTACCATGGCTTGTTTGCACTTTGTATTCCATAATCAAGTGTGATCCTTCCTTAATAAGGTAGCTAATGGCTTAGGAATTTTAGGCTAGTTGGGGACAAACTTCTATAAAAGTTACTCAATCCTAGGAACGATTAGATTTCTTCAACATTCTGAGGCTTAGCCAGGGGATGTTCCTACTGCTTCTACTAATATGGGATCAGTTTTTACTACTTCTTATGAAACAACTTGTTCAATTTACTCGGTTTCAATGGTTGCAGACAAATATTTATACTTTCTAGCTATCTTACAGGTAGAGAAAGTATTGTGATCGTCAAAAAAATCGAACTCAAGATATTGATGAATCTTGACGTTTCATGACCTCCCGGATAAAAAAATAATGTTTTTGACTTTCCGTCTGTGTGTCTGTACCTTCAACTAGAACCTAAACTATTTAACCGATTGTGCTAAAACTTGGTATCTAAGGTTTTCATAAGGTTGCCCAGAGGAGTTTTTGGAATTGGATATCCAACCCTAAAATTAAGGGTAGTTTACTGAGGGGCCAAAAGAGAAAAAGTCAATTTTCTCAAAATTGGCTCAAACGATTTTGATTAGATTTCATTTCTAAACATTTATAAATATTCCAAACAAAATGGTTTCTCTCAATATTTCAGCAAAATGACTTTAAGGGCTCCGGTCTGAAGCGTAAATTATCTTTTTTTATATATAATATCTCCTAAAATATTTGAGATATGAAAGTACTTATCGTTACAAATATGTAGGTCTTTTTATAATACAAATATTTTATGAGAAGCATATTTTTATAAAACCACTAACTTTTAAGCTATACGTAAATATATATATATAATTTTTCGAACACAAAAGGTAACAGTATTGCGATCGCAAAAGAAAATCTATCCTGTAATGTAGAGCGATGTTAACGTCTCAAGACCCCGCAAACCCTATAAAGTGGTATTTGCAATGCCGTGTGTCTGTTTAAACTTAAAATTAAGAGTAGTTTAAGAAAGAGCGAAAAGGGAAAAAAAATCGATTTTGATTAAAATTCTTATATAGGTGTTGATTAAGATTATAAATAAACTGGACATTTTCATTTTACCATGAAAATGAATTTTAGGATACTTTACAGAAGCAGAAACTTCCGTATCTCCGCAACTATTTGAGATAATAGATGACTTATCATTGCAAAATTATAGTACTATTAAAAATAAAAAAACTTTTCCATGAAATATATTTTTATAAATCCAACAGTTTATGAGATATTGGCTAATATATTAATACAATTTTGTCAGATTTTAGTTGTAAAGAGATACTACTTAAGTTTTTAAAGCAATAATTATCCAATGCCATAGAGTAATTAAATATAAGTAAGTCTCTAAAAGTTTTTGTGGTTTTTTCTTAAACCTCTTAGGAGAAGTGTTTGTACAACAATGATCCTTATCCATTTTAAACTCAATAGTCAATATTTACATCTTTTATTGGTCAAAATTTATAAATGAGGAATTTAATAGCAATGCGATGGCATGAAGATTTGCAACACTTAATAAAATGTCAAAATTTTTAACCGGAAGTTGAAATTTTAATACGAAGTGTTGACCCTTGTGGACCCAACATTGATCTTTTTTATTGGTCCAAACATACAAATGAGGACATTAAGTCTTTAAAAATCAAATTATAACATTTAAAACCTGGACTCAAAAATAAAAGTTTTACAAAAGTTCAGTTATATTTATGCTTGGGTTTGCTAGTGTATATTATTTCGTTTCATATATATTACGAGTTTTGTTTAAATATCTCAATTTTCAAACAATAGAGCGAGAAACTCCGGGCGGGGTTCCGTACCATTTATTTTAGTGAAAGTGAGAGATTAACTTGGTTCAATATTTCTAGGACATTGCTAGACGTTTTTAATGCTGGTTAAAGTTAACTGAGAAAAGTATTACGTCATCTATATATGCCATTGCCTATGTAGAGCCTACACCTCTTAAAACCATATATATTAGCCTTTGAAATGTTGCGGTTGCCCCTTGTATTTTAAAAGGTAAACATAAATACTTGTAAACCCCATTATGTTCAATAAAAGAGGTTTTAGCTTGGTCTTATTCTCTCACTGAAACATCATGATAACCGCTTGTCAAGTATAGAAATGTTAAAATTTGCATTGTTCTATTCTATCACTGGTTCTTGCCATATTTGATAACGGGTCAACATTCATTGTAGTTACTTTATCTCACGGAACAATAAATCCTGAAGCTAGGTGTTCCTCAAACATATTTAGAACTAGCTCTTGCTGACTATGTGGTATACGATACGCTCTCTGTGTTTTAGATAATAAATTCTAGAGATGAATTCTATGTTGGAAAATAAGCCTTATCTGTAGATTACTACGTCCACGAAAGACCTCTTGGTGATCCCTAAAAAATGGTGCTTTTGCTCTTAATTGCTCACTAGATAAATACACTAGTTTTTCTGAAAAATTAACTTTCCCTTTGACATTTTCTTCGAAACATATTAGCACTTCTTTTGCTTCACCCCTATACCTGTATACAGGTCTCTTATTGTTTGTTTTTTTTTGGAGTCATGAGTCCTGAGTTTGAACTCGACACATTTCCTTCTAGTGTTGAATTTACGTCACACTTGATGACGTCATTGCAAATTTATTTCTCCTAGCTTGTGATGCTTGGGAATAACTACTTCCGCTCAGCCAAGATTACACAAACCTATCAGCACATTGTGTTGAACTTGTTTCATCACTATTTTGCATATACTGCGTTGCACATATTTTTTCTGAGCAATTTAATGACGTTATTGAACAGTGGTTTAACACAAAAATATATTTTCCCCCTTTAGCTTTTCTGGAAATCTAACTGGAAATGTTTGATCTTTCTGGTGCCTAAACAAATCGTCTTAACAAAATTAACATTTATTGGAGCCCTATCATTTTTAGTATTGCATAGAAGGTAAATCCCTGATTTATAGCTACTTTTGTTTTTACGGTATTCTCTTCAGATGTTCTGTTTAGCAGATGAACAACATCACCTCACTGCGTTGTACGTTTTTATACCTCCACTATTGCCAAATACTTTGACAGAACATCAAGTGCTATAAAACTATCTCCTTTAGAGTGTTCCTACACCACCATGGTATGCTCTGTATACACTGCTGCAAGCGCTTCTCGAAACTTGACATCACTTTGTGCCATGTCTTTTGTGAGGTTGCCACGACCTCTTTCTTTTGTTGTACTGTTCTTGGACGTGTCACGTGAACACGGCTCTTCAGCATACTTTACAGGAAAAGCCCGGAGCTGTCAAGTCTGGTGATCGTGGTGGCTTGACGATGTCCCCAAACCGTGAGCCAAGAAGTCCAGGAAACAGGTCATGAAGCACCTCCATGGATATTAGGGTAGTGTGTGCTGTTGCCCCATCTTGCTGGAGACACATATTGTTAGTGTCCAAGTGCATGGGTGAGGAATCTTTCCAGCATGTGGCGATAGCGATTTGATGTTATGGTTACGGACCTGTGCTGCTCATCTTCAAAAAAGTACGGCCTTAAGACAAAAAAAGACGCAACACCACACTGTTACTTTTTCTGATTGAAGAGAAATCGGTTAAACCTCTTTGGAACTCTCAGATGCCCAGTATTGACTGTCTATTCTCAAACCAGGATATCTGAAAATGAGCTTCGTCTGACATAATCAACTGGCCCACAATGTTTGGATTGTCTTCCTTAAACCTCAGAAACTGTCTACAAAACTTCAATCAGTTGACTTTGTTGCGATCAGATAGTTCCTGAACAACACAAATCTTATAGGGGTGGAACTTTACTTCTTTCAACAATCGTTCCACATTTCCCCAAGAGATGCTAAGTGCTGCAGATCTACGTGGACTACAATTTATCGCAGCAATCACTCGATCACGAGTTTCTGGTGTTGTCACAATACGAGGATGGAGAACACGTTAAGTGTGAACAGAACCAGTGACCCTCCATTTGGTCATTCATCCCAATATCGCATTCCGTGAAGGAGCTTTGCCCAATTGTAACCGACGTCGGAAAGCTTCATTTAGTAACTGTCACGGAATTTGTTTTTATAAATAACTCCACTGCTGCTACATTTTGTTGGACTGTCCATCACTCCATTACCATAAACATACACATCAAAATTCTGGCTACAAACTGTTGGGCCTGGTGGGCGCATGCGTCAAGCTATGACTGCTCTTGGTGAGGCCGCGCGGCGATGTACTGGTAGCGCTACACAAACAGCAGTGGCGGAGTTTGAAACGTATTCCACTAATTACATTGGAGCGGTAGTGATCTTCTCCACCATGGCAGCACGCAGTCTTCGCGGCGGCGGGGCTCAAAATCGTACCTTAAGAGGGATGGGGCTTTCTCCTCCGTACTAAACAGGGACTCACTCTGTAGGATATTCTCCACACAAGTTGCGTCTACCTGGTAAGTGAATACACTGGCGCAGCCAGGATTCGTTTGTGGGGGGGGTTAATTTCACTGACCAACTAAGTGGGGTCCATTGGTTTTTCCCGCGGGAAAATTTAAGTACTGCAAAATGCAAATGCATCAAAAGAAATACAATAATATCCTAAATAATTTAAAACTTATAAAAATGGTCATAATTCTCTAATTATTATGACTATTAAGTTTTTATGGACACATGTTTATTTAAGCATACTGCTAGAATATACAAACATGCAAGTTTCAATAAATTGTATTTTGGAAATTTGATTTTTTTTTTTAATTATTTTATGAGCTAAAATCTGAAAATTCAAATAAGCAACTTGCCACTCTTAACTTACAAA
>CABEEJ010001463.1:35577-90092 GCA_901482245.1 Timema douglasi
CCCCCCCCTTCTCCTCCCTTTGGTTGCGCCATTGACTGAATATGAAAATGCACATAGAAGTATCCCCTATCACAGCTAATGTTCTTCGATGGTACCACTTTACCTTTAAAGGTCTAGAAACTCGCTGTTATTTACCAAAAAAAGGAGGGTTGTTGCCCCTAAGCTACTAGTTTTGTCAATACTCTGTGTTGTATTATTTGGAAAAACAAACTTTGTGTTACAGTTCTTATTTACTACTCTTATTTCCAAATTACAATATTACAAAGGATTAGTACTTATTAATACGTATATTAAATACACATGTTTTTATTTGGTCACACACGTCCATTACAATGTGAAAACACGCACTCTCGTGTTGACACTCTCAGATACTTTGCTCGTCGTCTCTCTGGTCACACCCATCCATTTCAGCCCCACACTCGGTCCGTTGGAATGTCCCCCATCCCCTTGCTGTGAGAGATAAACATAATCTACATGTCAAACAATAAAATAACTGAAAATATTCCTAAATTTAAGACACAAATTCAAGCACATCTCTTACGGGAGGCACAGTTGCAATGAGCAATATCTGACAGTATGCATTATTTACTTCTAGACTTTAACCACTACATTTCATTATTAATCCTTTTATCTAAATATGAATGTACACTGTATGCTATGCTTTATCTTAAACCAAAGATCAAATGACAGGAGAACATCAAAAGAAACAGTTTAAAATGTATTTTCATGAAAACAAAAATTCAGTAATGCCACAGAATAAGTAAGTAGCCTAAATAAACCTACCAAACAAATGTGTCATGTTGGCATAGTATCAAGAAACCAAACTAAATCTGTGACGTCGCCCTTATTCTTCCTAGAAGACTAAGGCTGGCGCACAATAAGAAAACCAAACTAAAATAACAAGGTAGCAGGATTTGCAGAGGGCGGTGAGAAAATGCAAGATACAAGTAAACAGCCTGTTTACGTATAATGTCCTTGACTTGTACTCAAAAATATTTAGGACGCCAAGAAGGATAACAAAGGCAGAAAACTAAATTATGACGAAATGTTTCAAAAAATAACATGGTGTAGTTTTATTGATGTTAACAAAAAATTTGAATAGGATACATAAAATGGAAAATGAGTTATTCATACAATGTACAGTTTAGAGAGGCTATTTGTATATGATAGTAATATAAAAAAAAATAAACAATGGACTCTACAGGCCCGCAAGGCTAATGAGTTAAATTACGGAGATATTTACTATACAAAATATGGTCGTCGAAAACAAATTTACTCATTCCGAGTGATAACATTGAATTTTTGCCATATGGGCCAAAAGGTTAAACGGAGCCAGTGATATCATTACTGAAACTCATTGAAAACATTGAAAACATTGAAAACTTCCATTTGCCTGGTTAACCGAGTTTACCATAAACATTATACGGAAATACCGCATTTGATACCTTCTAAAACATACGACCAATTTGTACTTTAAATATTTGTAACTGTTCTAACTTGACTTTTGAAAAGTTACGTACATCAGACTTATTTACATTTCAAAAGATTCTATATTAACATTATGAATGTTACGTGGTGACTCTACATCTGACAATTTAGAACTGCAAAAGATTCGACCTTAACATTTTGAAAATTACATAAAGTTTATACCTCTGACATGTTTATACTCCACAAGAATTTAAGTTAGCTCTTTGAAAGTTACGTGGTAACTCTACCACGGACAAATTAATACTTTGAAAGATTCGTACTTAACATCTTAAATGTTACGTGGTGACTCTACACCTGACAAATTTAAACTGCAACATATTTGAACTTAACATATTGAAAGTTACATAAAGTTTATACCTCTGACAAGTTTATACTCAAAAAAGATTCTAAGTTAACATTTTGAATGTTACGTGGTAACTCTACATCTGACAAATTAATACTTTGAAAAGATTCGTACTTAACATTTTAAATGTTACGTGGTGACTCTACACCTGACAAATTTAAACTGCGACATATTTGAATTTAACATATTTAAATAATATCTGTTGAAGAGTTTTATTCGTACCTAAATAAACCCAAGGAATGTCCAAGGGGCGGCCCTGCCGAGAGAAGTGAAGTCCTCACGGACAATCCAAGCATATATATGATTATACCAGCTCAGAGAGGGGGATAAGGGGTGACTATAAACATAGGGAAAACAAAACACATGACGGGAGGGAGGGGATAGATTGTATCAAACGTGGGGCAAAATGAACATTCTGGACATATTATACATTTACGGCGCATGCTCACCACACACCCCTTCACACCCCGCCACGGGGGAATAGAGCATTGCATTTTACTATTTCAGTGTTTATGGTGCGTTCAGACGAACAATGATTTTTGTGGAAGGAGGACGCCGTTATTCTTTCGTGTGATAACCAGTCAGTCGGGGCAGCACAGTGGGGGACATTTTAGGTGAGTTTCTTGAACTTAGACTTTTTCTTGGAGCATTTGTTCCAATAAATGCTACAAATCTAATTCACGCACAACATCATAAAACTACTGAATATCTACTTCTTGTATTCAAACCTTTAGCTGACATGCAAAAACGTACTCAATTTATATTTTTTGTTTACATCCCAAATCACTTGTTGCCAAGAATATTTATAATAAGCTTGGTGATCTTTCCAAGCCTCTCATTGCCACGGAGACTTGCATATAAGATAATATATTTCTACTTTAAAAATTAATATATTTGACTTGTTACAAATTTAAAAAGCAAATATAACCATAAAGCCAGTTTTTTCGACACTGCTCACCCGCTGGTGAGATAGTGTGATGGTATACAGCTTGCCACTTAGTCTTAAAGATAAGAAGTAAAACAGAAGAGTTTCCTTCTTAATCCAATGAATAATCTCAGAGTTTACTGGAACCAACCAACCAAACAAACAAACAAACAGAACAAATTGAATGTACAGAAAGATTTACAGTTTTATTATATGTATTGATATTGAAAAGGAACAATAGAATAATCTATTAAATTTAATGAGGATCAGCTACTTTTATTTAACAATAAGAATGAAATATACAAGTATATGTGTGTTTGTGTGTGTGTATATATATATATATATATATAATCACAAGGTCTTACTACCCATTCAAGTTATTCGCTTTTGTGGTAATTACACTAATGATTCTAGAGATTAGGAAAGTTGTATTTAGAGGAAGTGTATTCACATTTTCGTGGAGGAAGGGTGAAGAACTATTTTGGAAAAACCACATTAAGTACACTTGATTGAGATTCAAACCTTTATCTTCTTGTTATCGGCAGTCTTAGTCTACTGTGAGAGTAGCACCTTAGACCATGTGGCCACTGAAGCAGGCTTTATATATTTAATCAACTGTGCCAATTTGTGTAAGTTAACTTTTCATAAGGAATTGTAAGTTAATAAATTAGATTAGTTAAATTTAGATTAAAGATAAAAGTTGTGTTTACATAATCGGAAATGTCTCTGTTTGAATGTATTAGGTAACAACCCTGTTGATCTAAAGAACACCCAAACCTCAATCTTTGTTGGTTCAAACATAAGTGACTCTGAAAGTACATGGCTGTTCATTGGTGCGACGGAGAATGGATTCAGCATCATCGGACATAACCGTTCCATGCTTGCCAATCGCGTTTCCTATTGGCTCAACACTAACGGTATGGGGTTAAACTCTTTCTTTTAATTAGTATATCACATACGGTACCGTATTTTTAATGTATTTAATGGAAGGAGAAATATCATGTTTGAGTTTCAAGATAAGAATTTTAAATGATGCGTTTGATTTTATTTTTGTCATCAGCCACTGTAATAGATTTAATTGAGAGAGAAATATACTAAAGTGTTGAAGGGAAAAAATTATTGTTTTGATATAAAAGCTACTTTTAAAAATGAATTAAAAATATGTTATTAAATTCATATATTTTATTGGCCACGGGTGTTAATTGGAGCTGTAGTAAAAAGGAATATATTAGGCTATTGTAAAATATGGGTTAATACATTATGTATTTTACGAGCAAACTATAGCCCCAGCTAAATTATATTCATTAAAGTTATTAAATCTTTATAATACTTAGATATAAATCTTATGAGGTTGGAAACATTAAATTATACATTAATCATGATTGATCTGCTCTTATATCTAGAAGTAGCCATTAATATTCATCACAGATTTTACCAAACCAAAATTTTAATTCGGTTTAGAGGGACTGTTGTAAATGGTAGTATGACATCAATTAATGGTTTCCATATCTTGTACATATTTAAAACACAAAACAAAGTTGTTCATGATTATTTGTTCATTCTTGTTATCAATAGTACAGATCATATATACATCATAGATAATAATAAAACAAAAGTAAAAGAAGACATTAAAGAACATTTAGAAGGCACTGCCCATCTTCTTGCAGGTCAAGGCTCATCTACTAAAATGCTCTATTGAGTGGATGGAATTACTCAAGTCCCAACAGGGACTGAAACTATATTTGACATTTCAATTTACATGAGCATTGCGATAAATGGTGTAGCTGATGACTCATGCTACATATTCTAAATGACTATGAGACCAGCTATTTTTGGAAAATCTTAGGCTATCTTTAACTCTAATACTTTATTGTTTACTTGGTGAATTGTTTCATTGATATTTAGAATATCTTCCTCATAATTTATACTTTCACAATCCAAAATTGTAAAATTGTATCCCAACAGTTCAAAAATATAACCAATTTATAAATAGTTTCTTAAATATTTGTTATTTTTTCATATTTTAGCTTAGGCCTAATATAAATAATAGCATAAATGATCCGAATTATTCCATCATTTACGCCCAAAAGTGCTATTGTAGTTGGGAGATATGAAATGTAACGGAAATTGAAATTGAACTTTATTATTTTGTCTTGGCAATTTAAAGATATATGTGAACAAATCTTGCCAGAAATTTTAACAATGATGTGAAACCATTGCTCTTAAACAAATGCAAAGGGGGCCATACATGTGGGAGGGGTCCAGAGTAGTGTTATGTTGCATGGACTGAGAGGGAGGGCGAGTCAGACTAACATAACACAACGAAAATGTTTAAAAAATGATCTAGTTATGTATAAACCTAAACTTTTTCACACTTTTAAAATCGTGGTTTTTGTAAATACGAATAAAACTGTTTTACTTGAAATTACATCCTTTATTCCAAATCCTATTAAGGCCTATTTTAAATGTATAAGATTTGACGTGAAAATAACTAGTCTACTTAAAAAAACCAGCCCATTCGAAACTGACATGAGGAAAAGGTGCTTTTTGTATAGTTGAAACTGGAAGTGTTACATAACTTAAGGGGTGGGGAGTTGCCAAAAAGTTACGGAGTGTGATATGGGGGAGGGGGTGACAAAAAAGGCTTAACACTGCGTTACATAATACATGTATGACCCCAAACATACAAGTTCTAACCTACATCACTTCTTATTGTTTATGTTTAATATCCTTGGTAAAATTCTTCATTTTTCAAATAATGCTACCAGACTCGTGAACAGCCTCTCATAAGCCCTGCAGCATGTATAAGTATAGCTTTGTCTTGTTCATTGACCTTAAATTATTTCTGGAGAATATATTTTTCTTCCAAACTCAGCTATTTTCATACCACCTACCTCATATAAATCAGTAGCCTATGGTTCCGAGTTGACTATAGGGCTTGAATGAACATTTGTCTTAGTTTTTTGAGTGATTCCTGAAACTTCTGGTGGGTAATTATATGGATACGAGCTAGACATGAAGAGGATTAATACAATCCATGTGTTATGGTTCCGTGTATGGAAGTACATTAAGCCCAAACACTATGAAATATTCAATAATCTGTGTCTTTGAGGGGGAAAGTTGGCAGAGGAATACCTGGAATTAGTGTAAAACTGGTTGGGCCACTTTCACAATAGCACTGTTGGGAGAGTTTAGGTTAACTGCAAGTAATTATACCTGGCTATCACTTAGACTAGAAACTGAACTTATTTTTAGAGGGCCAACCACTGGAATTAAGAAGTATCAGCTCTCCTCGGCCTGTACTCACGCCAGGGTGACTATGTTTGTGTGGATGGTTTTTTTTACCTCTTTGCTTGTTATGAGGTATCTACGGGTGTCTGCTTACTTTTACGACCATCCAATAATTGTCTGATTGTGGCACTAAGGGGTTACAAGATTCATAATAGCTTATAGCTTATATTTGGTGGTTCCTAATTTATCTTTTTATTTCAGACAAGGAAAAATTAGGAATTAACCATCAAATTAGGAAGAGATTTGTTTAAACTAAAGATTTGGTAAATCATAGAATTATATTAAATATCATAAGTATGTAAGGATCTTTCAGAGTCGGTCAATTTAGAGTAATGTATTATTTGATTATTTTTTTCACACGAATAATTGCCTTTCCCTTTAATAGGCTGGTAGTGGGTTAAATGAAGGATTATATCCTCACTATATGATATAATTTCTAAGGCGGATAGATCGTTTAAGACCCATACTCTCATTACCAATTTAAAGTGAAATAATGAAATTAACCATCTCTTAATCGATTAATTAAACATCAAGCATTACACCTGTAAACAAGGTAAATGTCAGATAAGACCCGGAATGTGTAATTCTCCCTCTCTGTTGCACTATTGTATGACACTAACCTGTTGTCTGTGCAATGTGGCATGCTTGCGGTAATCATCTGACCGATGGCTGGATGAGGCTTGACATTTTGATAGTGTCAAGACCACCATATTGCAGCAGCGTCACTGGCATGCTTGCGGTAATCATCTGACCGATGGCTGGATGAGGCACGACGTTTTGATAGTGTCAAGACCACCATATTGCAGCAGCGTCACTGGCATGCTTGCGGTAATCATCTGACCGATGGCTGGATGAGGCACGACGTTTTGATAGTGTCAAGACCACCATATTGCAGCAGCGTCACTGGCATGCTTGCGGTAATCATCTGACCGATGGCTGGATGAGGCATGACGTTTTGATAGTGTCAAGACCACCATATTGCAGCAGCGTCACTGGCATGCCAGAAAAATATCCTTGACTTCAAGCAACATTTCAAATGTTTGCAGTTTCAAAGTTCCTTACAGGGACATTGATGATTATGAATTCCTTCTACTGTTCCCAAAATATAATCTCTATTGAAACATACTTAGTTTTACAAAAAACATTCGATGTCATCCAAATTTTTCTGGCTAATATCGAGATTATCCGGATAAGTTTAAAAATGAGATAAGCTACTTTCTATTTCTGACTTTACCCACTGCACTTGGATAATGTTGAGAGCTCCAAGCTAATCTCAACATTATACAAACTTTACACACTATCCAAAACATATTCCTTTATGGTTTTGTATTTATTAAAACTAGCTCCTTCTTCTTTAACTCTTACAATAATTTAAGAAAATATTGATAAAATATCAACCTCGCAAATGTTTAGTTCTTTAAAACAGCTTATAATGTTATACATATTTTCTGATTAGGCCCAAGCTACGCCTACGTAACCAATGAAACAGCCGGATTGGATGGCATCACTATGGCGTATGAAGCCATCAAAGCCGGTCGATGTGTAGGGGCCGTGGTGGGAACTGTCAACTTAGTCATGCACCCAGAAAGTCTATACCAGCATAACAAATTGAATCTTCTTAGCAAGGATGGACAGTGCAGATCCTTTGATGCAGACTGTAAGTAGAGAAAAACAAACACATGTACACGGATCACTAAAATAGCACACACACACCACATTCATATGTAAGATGAATACAACCTTTTATATATTATTGATTTAGTATAAAAATAATCTATATCCATTGATTTAATATATATGCATGAATATTATTTATCCAACATACTATTCACTTATTATCTATTTTTAAATGATTATATACACACTATGATAGATTAGAGTTAATTGGGTCATGGGGCAGTCTGAATCAAAATAAGGATTCAATCTAGTGCACTTTTACTCCACGCATATTTGTTTACTTTGAGTGCCAACATTATTGAATAAGTTACTAAAATATGCATCATTATCTTCATCATCATCATCATCCAACGTTTCCACCTCTGCAGGTCGTCTGGCACAGCCTCTTCCATTCCTGTTGATCTTTCCAAACTTCTCCCTCAGCTACGTGTCTCCAGTCCGCTCCTTTAGCTTCCATGTCCTCCTGCGCTTGGTCCACACCCATCTGGGCTGTGGTCTTCCAATAGGTCTTCTACCCTTCTCATTGTTCTTTAAAGCTTTCTTGGGCATTATGCCCTTCTCCATAAAATACTGTTCAAGAAAACTCAGTTTTGAACCTATAAACCGAAGAAATATTGGTTTCATGAGAAGAATATAAGTGTTCTTGACATGTTTTTCCTTGTGATGTAAATAATAATCTTAGCATCTCATGGTTTTACTATTTTATGGATGTTTAATTGAGATAGTAATTTTTAATCTTACAGTCATTTATTTATTTTGAACTCATTCGATCAAATAACAATAAAGTCATCCTATCAACTTTATATATATTTTATGCTTTCGGTTTTAGTTTGACTTAAAATGTTTATTTTGTGTTCCTAAATATTTAAGCTTACTAACCCTCTCCAATGATATGTTTTTCATTGTAATCTCTAATTATTGTCCTCAATCTGTGGTCTCTGTATGATAATATATGAGTCTTTTCAACGTTCACATCCAAACCTATTTCCTTACTAGCCTCTAATAAAATGTCTGCATTTCTTGCAACAACTTCATTACTATTAACTGTTATAGTCATCTTCACTTTGCTCATAATTTGTCTCGTCACTAAAAACGTGATATAATATTCACTCCCACATAAATGGTTTCTACGGACATATTGATTGTTTCTAAAGTCAAGCCATCTTCTTAACAACTGGCGCGCAGTACAAGAACAAAAAACGGGGCACAGCGCATCTAATCAAAATGGCCAGTGCAGTGTTGCCAACCTATTTCTTAAGTATAAAGTTTACTATGTACCTAACAAAGCTAAATCAACTACTTATAATAATAGCTGCAATGTACCATTTAATAACAACCCTTCCCCACTCTCTTGCATTTCCTAATGGCATACCCTAAGTATGGATTAAAAAGTAACGGGGGGAGTGCATATCCTTGCTTAAACCCATTATTAATTTCGAAAGTATCTGATAATTGACACCCAATCTGTATTTTGCCACGCGTATCAGTCAAACATACCTATACTAACTTGACAAGTTTTTTATAGTAAATTTAACTAAAATTTCATATAATTTATTTCTTTTAACTGAATCATAGGTCTTTTTAAAATCAATGTACAGTTGATGTACCGTCTTGTTATACTCCCGCTATTTTCTTATGTTTGCCGAATAGTAGAAATCTAATCCATTGTTGATCCACTTTATCGAAATCCACACTGATGAGCCCCGATTATTTCCTCTGTGTATGGTATTAATATCATTAAAATTATGATAGATAAAATTTTATAGCATGTTGATACTAATGAGAAACATTTATAGTCATTACACTCTGTTTACCTGCTTCGGTGGCTGCATGGTCTAAGGCATTACTCTCATGTTAGACTAGATTGCTGATGACAGGGAGATCGGGAATTGAATCCTGTTTGGTGTACTGAGAATGTTTTTTCCTAAATTATTTTCCGCACTTCCTCTATGTAAATGTGGGCACACTTCCTTATCAAACTTCATTATTCATATCTCATCCGCATAATTAGTACACATACATATAACCTGAACACGGTGACTAACCTATTGATTAGTAAACAATATTTCTGACTGGAATGTATATCCTTGTATAATAGCTCTAGTATGGATGTGAAAGTATTTCTGTCTTATTCAGCAGGATGTGTTATTGTAGTGAGCTGAGTTTAGACAGAGTACAGTCCATCCAGCTTAGAAGTGCTGACAGCTCACAGCTGGGAGAGGTTACCAGTTCTAATCTCATGTATCTATTCGAAAAATTATATTATCTACCAGACCATATGTTGACAGTCAAAACTTTCACAGGCCATGATACGTTTCATATTATTTGTTAATTTTAATTGTTTTTACATTATTGAAATATGAACTTTCTTTATTTAACTGTCTGAATGCTTCTTTTTTGAAGAAGTGGTGTCTGTAGTTCACTTAAAGATGCTTTACAAACTAGAGTTTCTAAGAAGCTGCCTTTTATTTATATTTATAAATATATAAAACTGGACCAAATAGCAAAATTGATGGTGTCATAAAAACCGTAATCAGCTGTGTCCATGTGCATATATTATAAGGATTTAAAAAAAATTGATTTGGAATAATATTTTGTGTGGCTACCTCTCTAAGCTATAAAAAAAATATTTATCACATATTTTATTCTGGTCATTTATTAGAATTTACATGTGTGAATATAATACTTTTAGTATAGTATTCCATGAACTATAATATACCAGGAAGAGTCAGTAAGTAGGTCACAAATGGATGTGAGATAGCTGTAAATAGAATTTAGTAGGTTCTAAATATGCAACTTGATGCCAACACAATCCAGCTTGATGACAATTTAGATAGCAGACGCTACGTATTGCTTGCATATGCTCATTTAAATGTCAAAATGGCGACCATGCTCAAGGGGTGTACTTACACGGTGCAGTTTTCTCGGGATAAAGGACTTACTGAAAACCATATTCACAAAGAAAAGTTTTCTCTTAATAATAAGAAGTGTTTGTCATGTAAATCAATACACAACTGGTTTAATAAATTCACTCATGGCTGCTCAAAAGTTGCACATGAAAATCGAACTGGTCACCCTATTGAGATGGTGACAGAAGCAACTGTACGGCAGGTGGAAAAGTTCATCCAGGCTCACTTACAAGAGGAGTACTGCTCACAAACTCATTTGACCAAGAAAACAATTGAAGAGCTACACTTGGAACTTCTTGAACATCCACCTTAGAGCCCCAACTTAGCTCCTAAGGATTTTCACCTGTTTGTTCACTAAGAAAACAACCTTGATGGTAAAAGTTTCACTGACTACGAAGAGGTTGAAGATGAGGTGTGATTATGACTGAGACAAATCTAAGTGTAATATGCTGTGAGGTTTGAGGCACTGCTCAAGACATGGGATAGGTGTATCAATATTGGTGAAGGCTATGTCGAGAAATAACGATAAATGTAAAATTAATAGCTTTTCAAGTTTGCATCTCCCTGAATTATTTTTCTAGAACCATTTGTGAGTTATTTACTGACCTAGCCCCGTATCTTGCTGTCACAAAAAATAAGAAAACCAGTGTTTTGAAGATATTTTGTTCTTTCAATGAGTTATGAAAAATCCAAATATATACTGTAATATTTTAAGTAAGTATGTTTAGAAGCGTTTACTAACACTTTTGATTGATAATATAGTATTACTAAGTAAATCATAATTAACTCCATATGCCTTTCAACCAATGTTTTCAATAAAAACATTAGACTAGCTGTCAGTATCAGCACTCGAACGCTGGAGAGACTGTAACTGGTTAGCGCTCCAACAGTTCTGTGGGTGTTAAAAGGCTGACAGTAGTTTCCCAGGTCAACTCGATCTGTTAACAGTTTGACAGTCTCGAGAATTGGAATGCCGCCACTAAAGTTAAACTTAAAAATAGACAGGATAAAAACTATTTTTAGAAATTACATTTTAAACAAGGGTTATGCAATGGGACCTTCCTAGTAGTAACACATTTTGTTAGAAATCTAATCCATATAACAAATCCTATAGGTTCACATCGAGAAACGATTTAACTTTTTACAACCATATTAAAGTTGAAATTGGAAACTATATTTGAAACGACCCAAATAACCATACCCTACCATATGAGATACACAAATTGTGTAACTATGATATAATTATATAATTAATAAATTTAGTGATAGTATAAAGTTCAATATTACCTTGGAAAATAATTTAAATTGATAAAATTATTGGTATTTAATATGAAAAAGGTTTATGATTATTACATATTATATGTATAAATATATGGGACTAGAAATTTATAGATAATTAAAAAAAATATTGTCTTATGAAGTGGACTTGACACACAAAAATTAGTGTTTTTTTGGAAACAGCAGCTCAATTTCCTTTAGAATCAGCATTTATATACCTGAGGTATGAAAATAGCTTTTTTGTTGTTGACCAGTGTTGTTATAAATATATTTAAAAAAAACATATGGTTCAGTTAAAAGAAACCAATTTTATGGAATTTTAGGTAAGTTTGGGATACCCAAAAATCTACTCAAGGTAATGGAGAAATGTTTTGACACACACGAGGGGGCTTGTGGCAAAGTACGGGTTGGATGTCACTTATAAGATATTTTTAAAATACATAATAGACTGCAACAAGAAGATATGTTTTCCCCACTAGTGTACATTTAAATATGCTATTAGGGTAATACCAACAGAAGGGAAGGATTGTCTTTAAACGGTACAATACAGCTACTAGGACTTGCAGATGATCTATCTTTGTTAGAAAATAATAAGGAAGCTGTTGCAATAAATGCAGAAATTTTACTAGATGGTAGTGAGGAAAAAGGTTTAGAAGTCAACGCTGATTAATATTAGGTATATAATCACATATATAATTCAGATTGTGGACAGTAATTAATAGATTACCTCGAACAACATATCAATGGACATGTTTAATGAGTTTAAATAATTAGTAACAATTTTAACTTCTAATAACCATATTAGATTGGAAATTAGGAAAGAATACGGTCGTAAAATGTACGCCATTACTAAACTTGGTCAGTAAACTATTAACATCTCGCTTGCTCTCAAGGAATGTACAACTCAGAATATACACAATAACAGCTGTTGTGACGAAAACAAATTTAGGTGGTTTGAAAAATATGCTAAGGCAGATATATATTTGGTCCAGAAAAGAGATAAGAATACTGCCTAGGGGCGGAGGTTGCAAAATAATGAGTTGTAAATATTGTACTCATCACAAGACATTGTTAGATGATCAAGCCTTGTAGATTATGGTGGGAAGGACATTCAGCATGAATGGGAGTATCTATATCTGTTTTCAGGGTATTGAGTGTCAAACTCATTGGGAAGATATCATTAGGAGGACCTAGACGCAGATGGGGGAATAACCTTAGAATGGACGTGAGGGAGATAGGGTGCAATGAGGTGGACTGGATAGAACTAGCTCAAGTTAGGGAGGTAGCATACTTGTGTAAATGCGACAGTTATTTTAATTTTCCTAATGTCATAGAGTATCCAAGTAATTAAGAAGATTGTGTGGTAATTTATATATTAATTGTAATCTATTGTATTTATTTCAGGTGATGGGTTTGCAAGAAGTGACTCCTGTGTTGTACTATACTTACAAAAGGCTCGAGATGCAAAGAGAATATATGCCACAGTTGTGCACTCAGACAAAGAATTCTTTGGAGACAGAAAAGCCGGTTTAGTAAGACCTTTGGATGATCCTCTGATCAGCTTACTTACTCGTTTTTATGATAAATGTGGGATAGATCCGTCAGAAATTGTATTCTTAGAAGCAAATGGTTGTGGTGTAAAGGTAAGTGGATTCCTAAATATCTTCTATGTTAAATTCATAAAGATTTGTTTAAAAACTACGCTTCAAAATAAGTTAACAGATAAGCTAAATACCAATAAAACAGCACTATAAAATGTTTTATCTAGTGTTTAGTAAAAATGTAGGGAAATTCATTCTTATTCTTATAATATAGCCCTTGGATAACACATTATATACAATTATTTATTATTATATATTTTTTATCATATTTATACATCAAAGCAAGATGGATGCAAATCCAAATCTACAATTTTGAGAATTATCAATAAAAGCCAAGAGCATAATTTTTACTAATTTTTTTTGTGAAAAGTTCTTAATTTGTATATTATACTCAATCACTGCTTACATATCTCCAGTAGTTTTGTGACGCTAGTGATCACTCTTTCCTTCATTCTTTACTGGTAATGGTCGCAGCGCATCTCAGGGGATATTTGTGTGCCACCTTAGTGGAGCCGTAGATTGAGGGAATTGGTTTTTCTCGAAGCCTTTAATATGGGCTCTGTTCAGTGACTAAGTCTTACTTAGACGTTAACCCAACACTGTTCTTAGCTTGGCCGGCCAACTAAGTAAGTTCTCTGAACCTGGATTCTGTTCACAGTACAATCTACATTATATGCCACTGGGCATCACACCAAACTAAGGGCATCAGCGTGAAATCAGAACTGTTTGAGCGAACAATCAATATTTATTTGAAGTTCATAAGCTAAGGATACATCCAAGAAATCTCATTTTTTAATAATGTTAGGTCACAGACAAGGATACACCAGACCCACAGACTCGAGGTTAAAATGGCTGCGCACAGTGAGCGGATAGGAGATATGGCCTTCAGATTTGGGGATGGGCATGGGCGTGATGAGCTCTCACCATTCTCACCATTAGACAATCCCGCCAAGGAACACCAGACCCACAGACTCGAGGTTAAAATGGCTGCACACAGTGAGTGGATAGGAGATATGGCCTTCAGATTTGGGGATGGGCATGGGCGTGATGAGCTCTCACCACTCTCACCATTAGACAATCCCGCCAAGGAACATCAGAAAGTTTGCCATGGCTGTTACTGCGGTCAAATATTCCGGAAATAAAATAGTCTCCCATTAGGATATTCGAGGGGAGAGTCATTGGATGGTAAAGCTAGGAGAGAGATTAGGATTGGTAGGAGGATTGTTAGGAGCTTATAAAGGCCATGAGCACTACAATCAATGATTCATGAAGTAAGATTGTTTGGATTAGATATTGTGGCTATACATGAGGTTAGTCGGTCAGGAGGTGGTAGCGAAATATCAGGCAAATATGTAATGTTTATGGAGATGTGGACACTCATAGTTTAGGTACAGGCTTTCTTATACACAGAAATAGTATGTCAGCAGTTAAGGATTTTAAATTCATTGGCGATAGGAAGTCAAGTATAGTGGTAACAGAAATATGGCACTGTACAGTCATCATCAATCAGGGCCGGTCTAAGGAAAAAGTTTTGTGTGTGCAAAACTCACATTTTGTGCCCCCCTCCCCTCACCCAAATCTAAAAGAACTGTGGAAAATACTATATATGGACATTTTGAAACTAGACCCTATGTTTACCATTTTGAATGTTCTTTCTCAAATATGTCATACATCTGAGATTGTCTTTCCTCAGAATTCGGGAAATATGTTCCTTCATAACAGGATTGAATTTTGAAATCAACTCTTCAAGCCCAAGAAAGTTCCCATTGTTTTTGCTGTAGAGGGTTTCGTGAGTTCCTCAAGAAGCCATGTTGTATTGGGCAAGGAACTGTGTGATGGCAAGATCTCCCATGAGGATGTTTTTCCGTCGTTCATTTTCCTGAGCAATAAATCTTTGATTTTCATCACCAAATTACCTTGCTAGTGTTAAACCTCCTTTCTGCTTCAGCCCATTTTTCGTAGCACTTTAAGTGATTAGAGAATGTCTCATGTTGGGAAAGAGATTTTCCGATGTGTCTCCAATCACAGTTTACATTTTCATCAGTTAATGTAGTGCTGGTGATTGCCGTGTTAAATACCTTGCAGCAAAAACAGTATACACTTCCCTTAGACTGGGAATACATTAGCCATCATCTTCTAATTTTCTCGATGTTGGAAGCAAGCCGATAATAAAATATGTTGCACCGTCTCTAGGGTAGCTCTCTAATACTGTTGAGATTGGTTCTTGCGAAATAATAAAATCACGTTCACTTGCATTCAGCACTTTGGGCCAATTAGCCAAATCTTTCAATTTGTCACATGAATTATTCATTTCTTGGATTGTATCAGACATGTAACTCTTATAGCTTTGATCAGTAATCTCCGTGATGTTAGAATTATCGGCATTAGTATTAATTACATCTTTTGAGCAATCTTTGTCCTCCTCTGAGTGCTGTTTCAACAGATGATCATCGTAACATTGAGTTTCAATTTCACTTTCACTTTCTTTATTAATGCTTGCCTTCATTAAATAATTACACATTAGTTTAGTGCTTGACCAAGTTTATTTTAACGTTTTTGCTTTCCATTTTCAATTTTCAGCTGCGGAAAGTTTGGAAAACATTTTAGTAACTGTTTTAAAAAATATATTTAATATAAAAAAAAACAGAAACCACAAAAAGTAAAAACAAAATAATAACAGCAATATCATATGAAACAATACACTTCACAGAGTACAGTACCTACTGAAAAGGTTTACAACAAAATAATAATTGAAAACAAAACTTAAGCAAAATTTCACAGAACACCATATAAACTAAAAATAATAAGTCGCGAATTGCAACACCAAACTATAAATAAAGCGAGTAAGCGATTGTCAATAAATTACTCGCAAGGAGGTTAGGTGACTGACTGAGAATCAAAACTACCATTACACCTAGCCTCCCTCCATTCACTGCCGCCTGCCAAAAGTTCAGCCTGAGCCTAAATAATGGATCGTACAGTCTCGACTTCGCAACTAGTATAGTCCCATCACCAATGTAGTTGACAGAGGTACGTCACACCGAACAACCTTCAAAATATATTTACTTTTTTAATGTATTGTAATGCATTAATTTGAAATAAAAAAGTTCTCTGTTTAGCATGGATATAAATATTAATTTAAGAAATAAGCATTCTTCTTACAAATTACTTTCTTTAATTATACTTATAGTTTCCCAGATAAACACCAAAAATATTTATTTTTGGGCCATTTGGGCACCCCCCTGAATTGTTTGTGTGTGCGTTTGCACACATGCCTTAGACCGGTCCTGTCATCCATGTCCATTGTCCAACAGAAGGCATGAGATGATCTAGTAAAGGATAGTTTCTATGAGGAGCTAGAACACGTATATGATTGGTTCTCCCCTTTTCACATTTAAAGTGTGATAGGTGACTTTAATGCAAAGATAGAAAAGGAAGAATTCTTTATACCGTCAATAGCTAAAGAAAGCTTGCATGTTATCAGTAATGATAAGGTAATAAGATTGTTAAATTTGGCTGCATCTAAGAACCTTATTGTGGACAGTACTTTCTTCAAGCCCAGTGATATCTATACATTTACTTGAACCTCCTCATATGGGATTACACACAAATGTCATACAAGCTTACTGCATGTCAGGTGATAGAGAGGTCCAGATTTCAATTCAGACCACTACTTGATAGTAGTATACCCGCCTCGGTGGCGTAGTTGGCTAACGCGCTTGTCGTGTAGAACTCGACTGCTGATAACGGGGAGATCGAGGTTCGAATCTTGGTTGGTCGAACTGGGGTGGTTTTTCCTAAATGGTTTTCCACTCTCCCTCCACGCAAATGCGGGTTCACTTCCTCTAATTCAACCTTCCCAAAACCTAATCCATTAGTGTAATTAGTACTTAAAGCGTATAACCCGAACGGGTAGTAAGACGCGGTGCTAAATATTGATAGTAGTAAAACTTCCAGTGGGTCTGTAAGTAAAAAAATAAATTTTGTCGAGGGAGTTAAAAAGGTATTATGTAGAGAAACTGAGAGTAAGCGAGTGTAGGAAAATCTATCAATTTGAAATTTTCTATTTTCAATTTCACAGAATAAGGAGGATAACGCTCCTCAAGAGAAAGATTGGGAAATTCTCAGGAATAATATTCACGATGCAATGAAGAGTAATGTAGGTCTCTGTAGTAAGAAGCCATGAGTAGAAACGATTGTGTTAAAAATTAATAAAGTAAGGAAGCTAAATTACATTGCTCCTAATGAATAGAGCAAAAACAACTTTAGCAATACAAAGAGGAAAGCCAGTAACACAGACAGAAACAAAAAATATAGATAGAACTTAATATTAAAATTAAGAATATTGGGGAACATTATTTAGGTATTAACATATATAGTTATCAGGCTAGGGACCATTTAGTGAAAAATGAGAATGTCAATCTGATGGCATGCATGAGCGAGGTTTTGAATAGCTGGAAATACCACTTCAGTCATATTTAGAATGTTTATGAAGGATCTGAATTGGGTGAGGCTTATCTAAATCCATACTCTAAGCCACAATTCCCCTTGCCAAATATTAGCAAAGTTAAAAAAGTTATTAAAAGTTAAACAATCATAAACCTCTGTGTATTGATTCAATTCTAATATAGTTAGTAAAGAGAGGTGGTGAAATGTTATTAATAGAAATATATAAACATATATTTCATATTGAGCAATGATGTATTACCACAAGAATGTATAGAATATAAAGTAAACCCATTTTCAAAATGGGAAATAAGATAGAGATAAATAACCATAGAAGTATCTCACTATTGCCAACATGCTAAATGTTTTACTAAACCAAGCTCTAATGAGATACATGCCATATGCAGAGGAAATAATTGGAGATCATCAGTGTGGCTTTTCAAGAAATGGATAAACAATGGATCATATTATTACTACTCGGCAAATAGTAGAGTAAACTTGGAAAAATAACATAACTCAAATCATTTATACATAGATTTTAAAAAGGCCTTTGTTTTAGTTAAAATAAATAAATAATTTAAATTTTCGTTAAGTTAGGGACACCCAAAAAAACTTGTCAAGGCAATGGAGGCATGTTTGACTGATTTGCGAAAAAGGGTACGGATTGGATGTCACTTATTAGGGACTTTTGAAATTCATAATTTATTGAAACAAGCAGATGCACTTTCCTCATTACTTTTTAATCTAGACTTAAAATGTGCTATTAGGGTAATGCTAGAGAGTAGGGAAGGGTTGACACTCAACGGTGCAATGCCGCTATTAGGGCACGCAGATGATTTAGCTTTAGGAAGCTGTTTCAAACAGCCCAACATTTTATTAGAAGCTAGTGAATAAGTAGGTTTTGGAGTGATTATTCAAAAGACTGAGTATACAATCTATAATCACAAAGAGAACAGAGATTGAAGACAATAATTTAAAGATTACTTTGAACAACATATCATTCAACATTGTTAGTGAGTTTTAATATTTGTAAACAATTTAATTTAGCAATCACGATAGTATAGTGGAAATGAAGAAAATAATAAAGTCTCGAAGACTTAGTGCATACTATTATTCAATCAGTAAGTAATTGTTAGCTTTTCACCTGTCGTCAAGGAATGTTAAATTCAGAATATAGAAAACAGTAATTGTACCCATTGTTATCTATGGGTGTGAAACGTGGCATTCAAATCAATATGTTATATATTGGTTCATTTAAATGTAGTGTTATTATGTTAAAGTACGGTAATGAAAGAGGCTAAATACTCCTATAACTGGTTTCTCAAGACATTTAATAAGTTTCTCTTCTTCGCACACATTCTATCATAATATATACTGTCAATAAATATTTTGATGTAAGCCTATAGCCTGAATAGTTAGTAAGACTTGCTGCTAAAAAAAAAGTAACAAAACTTATATGATGAATGGCTAAGTCATTGTGTGCCTTAGGTCTTTAGTAACTAAATTAAACACATTGTTGTGTGTTTGCTTAAGTGCTCTGTATAATAATGTTATGAATGATACATCACTCAATTTTTCCTTAAATTGTCTTACTTGCTTACTCAACAGCAAGAGTTCACTGTCGCATTTACAAAATTACCTCACCTACACCTATCTACAGCTAGATATATCCAGTCTTCCTTGGTGAACCCTGTCTGTTTGGGTATATTCTAATGTTATCCTTCCATCTGTATATTATATTATGTCTCACACAAATAAAACAAATTTAAGGTGTTGGAAAATAAAGTGCTCAGGAAGATATTTGGTCTTGAAAGGGTTGACGATAAAGAAGAATGAAGGAGGTTACATAATAATAAGTTACATACCCTGTACTCATCATATGACATTGTTAGGATAGTCGAATCTCACAAATTAGGGTGGGCATGACATGCAGCGCGGGAAAAGGATTGGGTTCAAATGGTTTTGAATGTTAAGATGGTTTTTATAGTATTATTAGATCATAATATAATTAAAACATTGTAAATACAATTCTAAATTATAAGATACTGTATTGGTTGTTATAGATTAATATAATCTTTATGATAAAGGTTTTTTCAAGTTCAGATAATGTTATATAAATTTATCTATAGATTTATAGTATTTATAATCACATTAGTATAATATATCAATTGTTTACACCAACAAAATTCCTCATGGAAGATTGGAAGGATATTTCAAGTATATTATAAATTTGAAGTTTTATTATTTATGTAAGACCTATAACTATAAAGTTATAAACTATACATTTGGTTGTATTTTAAATGTTAAGGTTTATGACGAAGAGGAGTTTAAGGCCATTGAAAAGGTTCTTCTCAGCAGAAGACAAACTCCCCTTCTGGTGGGCTCAGTCAAATCCAATCTGGGTCATTCTGACGCAGCCTCTGCCCTTTGTTCAGTGGCTAAGGTTTTGATTGCAATGGAGACTGGATATATTCCCCCCAACTTAAACTATAATAAACCTGCATCTTTTATTCCTGCTCTACTTGATGGAAGAATTAAGGTAAGGCAATACTATTACACTTTCCAATATGTCGAAATTAATCTTTGGTTTAAAATATTTTATTTACCATTTATCAGCAAAATTATCTCCACAAACACAATTTACAGATTTACTATAAATGTTATATTTTTAATATGTCTAACCCAAAAGTAATGTATTTCATTCTTTTTTTTTATATCTACACTACTCTAATTGTATCCATTCTTTTGTAATTCACTTATTTCTCCCTTCATATAATATTTTAAAACCTGCATGTTAATTGTCTCCCCAAAGAATTCAATTTGCAGTTTCCTCTTCTTTTAAAAAAAAATTATAACGAATTAAATACATTGGAATTTATTAATATCAAAGATGATATGGATATCCTTGAGGTTCTTTCAAAGGTGCTAACTGAGGATTTAACTGTTGATATCTTAAATACATTTTATATCACACTATTTTGTAGTAGAAATATAGTTTTCCTTCTTTCCCTTCCCTTTCCCAATCTCTTTCAGTATAATTCTCAAGTCCATTCAGGTCAATGACCAATAGTACACATTATGTGAGCTCACCTGCTCCTCCCTTCCTCCCCCCTGGGATCTTAAAAAGTGCAGATTTTTATCAGTTCAGATCATGGATCTTTCTCGTGGAAGACTGTTTTGTTCGCCTCACTGGCTTACAAAACGTCGGTAAGGGGAGAACACCATGCACACTAATAATAAATGTTGGTCTTCATAATATTGCATTTTACATTTTAAGCACTAAAAATGTTTCAAGTTTGTTGGTATTATACAAATTTAGATTTAAGTATATATTTGAATTATCTATAAAACATCAATATGTGAAACAGAATAATTTTGCAAAGTATAGTTTAATTTCATCAAGTTTATGATTAAATCACACCTTTGGAACTTTTGATTTATTTTCTATAACTTTTTGGATACCCTTAAAGAACTAGTTCCGATCATTATCAATCCTTAAAAATTGATTAATATCTAATGATTTTTGTTTAATTTTATTTGTCAAGATCTTTCCTTTACTTTTATTTAATAAAGAGATTGCGATTAAAGAAATGCAAAAATAGAATTAAATATTTTTCATAATAATCAAGTACCTATTTATATGATAAGGTGTAAATTAAGAATGAGCTAGTTTGTTACCAAGTCAGCTATGATATACTAACTTTAAAATGATTACTTTTAGAATATTGAAAATGTTAAAGCTACTTAAATATGTGTTGACAGATGAAGCTACACTAGAACTTGGTCATAACGATTATGGAAGTTACCCTATGAGTTCATGATTATAAAGAGCAAAATTCATAATGATTTTACTTCATACATATTACCGTACAATTTTACACTTTTTTTTAATGAGCATACTAAACAATTACTGTATATCATACACATTTTGGTAACTGCTAATATTTTAAAACATTCTTAATTGTTTAGTAGCTGGAAATAACCTTTTATTGGAATAGACAAAAATGAAAGGGGTGACTTAGCTTTTATTAATACTTGTATTTGATTAAGAGCCAGTCATAATCCTTCCGTAATCCATTGCAAGTTGTCCTAGATGCTAAGTCACTTCTTTCTCATTCTGACTATTCCAAGAATTAACCTCACCTTGCGTCCATTCTTCAGCCCTGATTTCCAGGGCCGGCACAAGCCGTCCATGCAACCCGGGCAATGCCAAAAAAATACGCTCACCATCCTCAAATAACAAATGGTATTAAGATTTTGTTTATAATGCTTTGAAAATAATTTTCTTATGGAATGAAAAAAACCTTTTTTTATTTTTGTATCTTTTTATTTGGGTTAAAAGAATCAACAACTTATACCAATAACTAATTTTTCAGAATACAATTTTTTTTATTTACATCATTTATCAATTTGTTTTATCTTAAATCAATCACGTATTGTTTTGTTTTCAGCAAATTTTGAATTAAACTGGGGAGATTTAGAAATTGTATTTGTTTGTACAAAACACAGCCTAATAGTTCACAAACATTACATAGAAACTTTTATAAAATAAACCTAAAAAAGGGTGTCAACTTTGTATAAAATCTGATGAAATATTTATGGCCTTATGTAGATATATTATCTTCCTATCAGTTATTAAAATAAAGTTTAAGGTGAACCTGGCAGTCTACGGGTAAGGTGTCAGACTTCTGTGCTGGGGGTCCAGGGTTCATTCCTCGGTCCCGACACAGATTTATCTGATTGCCAAACTTCCTTCACCTCTGACAAGACGTGTATTAATCACAACTTGTGAATGTGTGGTTCGGATCCCACGTTTAACTGTAGGTCAAATAAACCTAAAAAAGGGTGTAAACTTTGTATAAAATCTGATGAAATATTTATGGCCTTATGTAGATATATTATCTTCCTATCAGTTATTAAAATAAAGTTTAAGGTGAACCTGGCAGTCTACGGGTAAGGTGTCAGACTTCTGTGCTGGGGGTCCAGGGTTCATTCCTCGGCCCCGACACAGATTTATCTGATTGTCAAACTTCCTTCACCTCTGACAAGACGTGTATTAATCACAACTTGTGATTGTGTGGTTCGGATCCCACGTTTAACTGTAGGTCCTTCATTTCATCTCACAATCACCTTATCATTACACATTAGCATAAGTGCGTATAATCCGAACGGGTAGTAAGACGCCGTGCTAATAATAATAATAATAATAATAATAAAGTTTAAATAGAAACTACATGAAAAAGTCGTTTACAGACTGTAAACCTGTTGAATGTAGTCCCATACAAATTTCTTAATTTCCACGATAGCTTTATTTTAGACTGATAGCTACTAGACTATTAGGCAAAAATTTATTCAACAAGAAATCTTACCTAGCACTCATAAATACGTATTTAAATGTATTCAAAAAAAAAAGTTATTATCGTTATGGAAAGTTTAAATATATTTTATATAATTATAAAAGATTATAATATATGAATGTCAATAAAATGATTTGAAATTTTTCTTTCGAGAACATAACTTTAACCCTCTTAAATTATTATACATTTTATCAGATACTGTTTATTAAATATAATGTATTTTTTCATGACACAAAAAAATCAATTCGTATGAAACTAACAGATCACACAATACTTAAACGTAATATATTCACAACATGCGTAGACTGTTAAAATTTCAGCTCAAAATATAAGAATCAATCAGGGAAAACGTACAATGACACTGAGTACAAGGGGGCGAGTTCTTGCGTGAACTATATTCAAACCATAGTTTTTCAATTAATGTTCAGCTTTTCAATATTCTAAATATTGTTCAGCTTAGAATTAAAGACTAATAAATCACATGACACCTCTTGACTTCACTGTAATTTATTTATTACATAAACAGGTGACAATTTGGTAAATATTCAAATGAAAACAGCGAGTTTATTCAGAGAAAAGGGAAATTGACAACAACAAGCACAAAGGAATAAACATCGACATGAACACACATATGTCGGCAGAGAATGTAGTTCGGGCTGATGCGCATGATCCAACTTGAACTCTTTGTGCACCTCTATGTATAGAGGCACCTTCTATGAGTGTTCCATGAACCACAGGAGGGACAAGAGCAGAGAGACGTTACATTTGAAAGAACACCTGTACTTTTATATCTATATTCTAGATATAGCTCTGTAGCGTTCACAGTCACTTACCTTCTGTGCCCCTTTTAAAATTATACTACCTGTAATGGACCAATGTATTTCATGTGTGCCTTGTGACAGACAAAATTAAATTATATTAAAATAATATTTAAATTAGTAAATTTTTAAAGAACTTTGGCACTCCTACGCGGTGGCGCCCCAGGCCGTGGCCCTGCTGGCCTGCCCTTTGGGCCAGCGTTGCTGCTTCCCCACTTAACCCAAACACAACCACAAATGTAAAATCATTGAGAAACTAATTCTTCAATTGGAAACATCTCTACTAACGAAATAAAGTGCATATCTTAAGATCATAAACAAGTAATTTATGTTTAAATGTAAGTTTATTGTAGTTAATACAAGCATATTAATAAAAATAATATAAAAGTGTGTAGGTATCTAAAATATACTTTTTTTTCTTTCTAAAATATACTTTGTCTTTTGAGTCTTCCTTTTTACTGTTTCATTGAAAGTAAAGAAAAGGTAGACTTGGGTAGAGCTTTTTTGTGTTGAAGAAAATGTTAATAAATCACAAGGTAGCTTTATTGAATCTCTTAAAATCTTTTAAATTACTCAGGGAATCAATTTTACGGAATAAATATAGTACAATATTATCAAAGCTACATCACCATTATTAAGTTACTTACTTTTAATCTCCCAGATAAAACCAATTAATCCAAGGACAAAATGATCAATATTCTGTATATAAATAGGGAAAATCCTGAAGATGCATTAGTTTCCAAATTAATTAAACATCTCCATCTAAACAATCAAGATAAATATGTATGAAAAGAATTTTCCTCTTTCAAAATAAGAATGATTCACATGACCCACTGCTATGACCTGCGATACACGAACGCTAGACTCACCAACCCACTGGCTGGCAACTTTGCCAACTCCTGGGCACACTAGTCCAGATGCCCCGGTTCACCCACTTACCTAGCCACGACTCGGACTGAAGCTCTCTGGCTATCACTGACCGTGCCACTAATAAGAGTCTAGACTCCTATATTTCTATAGTATTGATATAGAATAATGACCCAGACCCTTCCAGACGTGTGACTTTTACTCCCTCTGTCCCTTTTAATCCCCCAGCCTGGACTCAAAAGTAGAAGACAATCTTAGAGGTAACAATGATTTTTATTCACACAAATAACTAACATACAGAGTATTGAAATTAAGATCAAAGGTATAACATATAGCTCTTTAGAGCAAAGGATGGTAATCATTAAACACAAATCTCAAAGATATACTGAACTTAGTGCAAAGCCGTGGCAAGACAGTTCCAAACCACGGTACAGCGGTAAGCGCAAACCTCTATAAAACATGGGACAACGCCCCCTTGAACAGAAAAGCGATAAGCGCTAATAGCTAACAATTATAATTACATGTCAATGGCACAATGCCTCCTTAAACTTAAAAGCACTAACCTAGCTTGAAGTACATGTCAATGATAATTACCCGTAGAGGGGCCCTCATAGCTGTCTATAACCTAGTGTGTCTTTATCAATTAAAACCTGCCACATACACAAAATAACGCTGAGTGCCCGATTTGAAGAGATGTTCCGTGGCTTGTGATCTAGGTCCATAGCACAGTCCGTCAAATGGTGAGTAGAACTGTAGCATTTACTCCTGAATGCTACAAGCTAAGCGAGACATATCTGCTAAACAAGGAGGGAGATAGAACAAGGAGTGCAGTTAAGGTAGACAATGAGGAGTGCACTGTCAAACACTAATCTTTTTACAATACTTATTGTAGGTATGCAAGTTGTGATTATTATGTAAACCCCAAATAAAAATTGATACTGTTTTTGATTATGTTTATGAATAATCTCAATTTGTTCTCTTGGGAAGAGCACTACGTGTTTGAACTGGTTAATTTGCTGTACATTGGAAGTAATAATAGATAGGGCCTAATTATTAAAATTAAGGAATAGATAATATGATGTATAGACATTTAATTCAACTAAAAAAAAGAAATACATCCTTAGACTGCTTTCCAAATATATTTTTACCAAAACAATAACGTTTCATGAAGTACATGAATGATTACATTCTACGGATTCGTTTAAAAATTAATTTTACTATTTAAAATTAAAAGAATATTAAACCTGGATAATAAAATCGAGCTCGGTACCTATGGTTTATTTCGACATTGCTCTAACCACTGAGCTATCCAGGAATCGTCCCGTGCTCGTGCTCTACATATGTGTAATTAATTAAGATCACAAGCTATCAGATAACACATATATCTTTGAGTCTGGAGGGCTTTTTACTGTCAATTATACAACGGAAATCATACAAATGCCTGTATCATGATGGATTAACTAGCCAAGCTATTACATTTAATAACTACGGTTATAGCTGATTCTTGGATAGCTCAGTGGCTAGAACATTGACCTACTAAGCCAAAAGTCCCGGATTCGATTACCATTGGTAGAGAATACAGGATAGTGTGATAAGAATGATAGTTATCTATATTCCAAAATTGTGGAGCTAAAATGAGTGTGTCACTAAATAGTTACATTATGCTTAATAGTGTACTCTAATATGGAAAATAAACTTAAAAATCAAATGTAATTTGCATGAGGAATATTAATTAAAAATGATTTTAATGATATAGTTCTTCATTTTACGAAATAGTGTACATTGTCTTTATCTGTAACTAAGGTTTTATAAACTAATTGTCTTATACAGGGTGTCTTATAAGTCCCCGTACTCCTAGAGCATGATCAACTAAAGATTTAAATCACTCTTACTTAACTCTTGCATGAACTGAGATTTTATCTAGCCCAGAAGTAAACATTTCTCGGGCATAAACTATGATAAATTGCACATTTATCGATAAACATCAATTTGGTGTGGCACACTGCATTTTGAAGTGGTGCTAGCAATGTGCGGCAGGCTGCATCGCATAGTTCCATGTTCTCATCCGATAATTCATTAACGAACATCGGGTGAAACAGCCTAAATTTCAACACTTTTTTCAAACAATCATGCATTGTTGACAGCAGTAAACCAAGTTCAGCTGCTCGCTTATGAATTGATTTCACTTGAGATCGATCATTCAAATCAGTGATAGCGGCACATGTTTCCAATTGCATCTCCAATCATCATTGCCTGAAACAAATACAAGTTGTTCACACTTAAGCATTGTTGCTTTTCGAGGTGAGGTCTTATTAAAGTGTCCCTGAAATGCATAACTTATTTGAATTATTGTTAGTCCCACATGTTGTCGTTTGTGAGCACACACACTTGTCACTAACTGCTCCTCAACACTGTCATTGTTGTCGCTTACTTCAGCCGTGGTGTGAGGGAGTGAGTGACATGTATCACTTTGAAAGCAGTACTCCAAACTTAAGCGAAGAACCAAATAAATATTATTGCCAACAAATTTTCTTTACACATAACAACATATTCATCAGCACTAGGGGTATGGAGACTTCTGGGACACCTGCAGATTCCAAATAAAGTACGCCACTGGTCAAAACCAATATAGGTTTAGTGTTATATCTTAAATTAAATGTGGGAAAAAGATATAACCTTTACTCACCAGCTGTGTGCACTATGTGTTGGTAGTGTTTTATATAAGATTATTCTATACTACCTTTACAGGTGATGACAGAGAAGACTAAGTGGGATGGTGGTTTGGTGGCTTTAAATTCAATAGGTGTTACTGGGTCATACGCTCATACACTCCTGCGCTCTTACACCAAGGACAAACCTCAAGACAACAACCCTAAGGATGGTGTTCCCAGGATTGTCTGCGTGTCGGGCCGAACAGAGGAAGGAATTACGAAAGTGATTGACAAGGTGAGTAGTGTGTCAGTAGGCTTTGTCACTCACCTTCTAACACTTGATTCACATGTATAAGAAAGTATCAGTTAGTTCAAACATTCTTTTTTTTCAATATTAAATGTAAGACATATATTTAAAATGAAAACTGTTTATTTGAATATAGAACCTTGAAGAGTAAATTTTCTTCGTTGGTGTTGGTATTCACCTTAAAGCTGGTCGGGATCTTATAGTGTTGACATTTCATGCCTACACATGGGATCATCTGTTATGTTTCTTTTCTCTGCTTCTCTTTTCATGCCTGCACATTGTTCGCCATGGGGCTATTAATTACATATAACCATAGTTTTACACAATTGAACATCAGGTCTATTTTATAATTGAAACACAATTCTATAATCTATGTTTGATCTATTCAAATGGAATAACTCTCGGTTATACAATCTTTATCACAGTCATAACCTGCAGCAGTCTTAAAGTTTGAAATGTGGAGGTTAGCACGCCGCGGACCTTACCCACAGCGGGGTTGCAGGCCAAGTGAAGTAGAAAGAGCACTTTTCATTTTTATAGTCAGACAGAAGGCTTCTAGAATCTTCCAATTTCAAGAGACCACAACATATTTAATCAACTTTTAGAAACTAAAGAAAGTAAACACCATACTAGAACAGTTATCTGGAAATAACTTTCTGTGCGTAAAATACTCTGAATAAGGGTGCAAATTCAGAAACCAAACTAGGATTTTAAGATTGCAACGCATTCTTGTCAACCAACATCAAAAATAAAACTACCATCCAGTTTTCTTAAATCAGAAGATAACTTTAGCACATATAGATTCATTAAGTTTTATGTTATAAAATAGTTCTTTAACTTGAAATACATAAAAGGTGGGAATTTTTTATTTGGAACATAACAAAAGGGAAAATCTATTTCATTACATCTTAATACCATTATTATATTCAACAATTCACAACCGACCAAAAATCAGATAAGTAATACAGAGTATCCATAAAATATTCATCGCAATAAATGTCCTACTAAATTCATTATTTTAGGAGTTATCTTAAAAGGGTTTGAGGTAATTAATAACAAAACTCAAGAAATGTATTATTTATTTAATAGACAATCTAATAAGAGCACACAGTTAAGGAGAATGCAGTGTGTGTGACTGTTGCTTGTAGTGTGGAGAGCTATTTATGGAACCATGTATATGATATGTTAAGGCCCTTCTGAGCTTTTTGGATATATTTAGGCTTAAAATTATTTGTTTTAGTATTTTACAATAGATAATTTGTCAAGTTTGGTGCTGAGTGTGGTTAGATAATTGTTAGCTTTACTTTGACACCGACCAATACTTTATTTTGAAAAGTATTAGCGTGTTTATTGGCTATTAAAATTAACTAAAATTAAGTGTTGTTTACAGTATCTTTTTATTTACGTCATCTTCAGTAAAGAAGGAATTATTGATAAAATAAAGAGTTGACTTAAGAATGATATCGGGACAACCATTGGCTTACCTAAATGTCCAACAGGAATTTCCCCGAGATTTAAACATTTTCCTGGGACGTAGCTTAATCGATTTAATTTAAGATCACGAGACTTAACAAAGAAAATGATTTGAGTTTCTTAAATAATTCCTTTAATCATCATTGCATATTCTCTGTGATCTGAATTGAGACTAAAACATTTTTAGTAGAAAAAATAACTTTAAAGATAAAGGCTGGAATAGCAACAAAAACTTAAATAAGAGGAAATAATTTAAATAATTGTGTAATTGTGAGGAATAAAAATGTTTTCACCCTGTAATTACTTGCCAAAATGTTGTTGTATACCACACAAAGAAGTTGTATTTTCTAATGCTTTCAGAAACTTCTATTCTTATATTTCTTACAAATTTTCAAATTTAATATATTTGTTGGGTAGAGTAGTGATCGAAATACACAATATGTATAAACTATTATTAACACAATTTATAACACGACCGGTACAGCGCTTAGCTGGAGCACCACTAACGGTTTATTATTTGAAATAGCCTTTTAAGACTAAATTCATGAGACATCTGTCGTCGTTACAGTGAACTACAAATGTAAACAAACAATAACGTTTTGACTGTAATAATTGAACTCCAACATTCCCCCTCAATTTTGAGTCCAAAAGGTCAATAGGTAACAATCAAGCACGTAAACCCAATTCGTTGACACACTTCTCGTGCCTGGCTCCAGGAAGAGGTTTTGTTAAGATGTCAGCTACCATATCCTCAGTGGAAAGATATTCAAGCCTTAGTGGGTGATCTTGGAGAGCTTGACGAATAAAATGAAATTTTATGTCTATATGTTTTGATCTTGAGTGGAAGACAGGGTTATGTGCCAATTTTCCAGCTGATTGATTATCATTGAAAATAATGATGTTCGACAACTCCTTTAAACTAAGTTCTCGTACGAAGGTCATCAGGAAGATTGCTTCCTTTGCAGCTTCGGTGAGACTCATATATTCTGCCTCGGTTGAAGATAAAGCAACGGTTCTCTGCTTTCTTGAGCACCATGATACCGCCGCTCCAGACAAAGTGAAAGTGTAACCTGTATAGGACTTTCTGTCAGTGTCACAGTTTCCCCAGTCGGCGTCTGCGAAGCCAGAAATGCCTTCATTATCCCTGGAGTAAACCAACTTCTTGTCAATGGTTCCTTGTAGATATCTTAGCACACGCTTGGCGGCTTGCCAGTGAGTTGAGGTGTGACAATTATTATATTGACTCAGCATGTTGACTGCGTAAGCGATGTCAGGACGGGTACCGATGGCGATGTACATGAGGGCTCCAATCAACTCTCTGAATGGATATTGCTTTGTTTCTTCTGTGTTAGTGGAGGAAGAATCAAACTTGACCCCGGTTGATATCGGTGTCTTCGCTGGTTTGCAGTCATCCATCCCGAACTTATGTAAGACATCCCTGATGTAGCCACTCTGACATAACGTGACTTTGTCCTTGGATTGGTTCACTTCAATTCCTAAGCAATGATTTATAGCTCCAAGGTCCTTTACATCAAATTTGTTTGACAGTTCACCTTTAATGTCTTTGGTTCGCTCTGGGTTTCCAGAAGCGATCACGATGTCATCAACATAGATGAGCACATAGACTGGTTGTTTACTTCGACTATCGACGTACACGCATGAGTCAGAGTTTGTGGGCTGCAACCCGATGGATTCTAAGGTAGCACTTAATTTAGCGTGCCACTGTCGACCAGCTTGACGGAGCCCGTAAATGGCCTTCCGAAGTTTGCAGACTTTGTTACCGGATTTCAGTTTATGAAGCATGTCTTTTGCTTTCTCAACAATGCTGTCATCATTTTCAGTCCTAATCATCTTTTGTAGTGCCTCGACAAGCAAGTCCGGCTGTTCCATGAATGTTAGTGTGTCGATGTCACCATTCAGATAGGCCGTTGTAATGTCAAGCTGTGAGACTTTTAAGTTGAGCTTAGCTGACAATGCCATGAGTAATCGAAATGATTCGATCCTGGCAACTGGAGCAAAAGTGTCCACAAAGTCGATTCCTGGTCTTTGGGCAAAGCCTCTTGCGACCACCCTTGCTTTCCTTCGAAGTAACGTTCCATCAGGTTTATACTTGTTTCGGAGAACCGCCCTACAGTCAATCACTCTATTGTTGGTCGGCCTATCAACGATTTCCCAAGTGTCGTTGGCGACCAAGCATCTGATCTCAGAATAGATTGCTTCGAACCATTCCTCGCTATCTGGCCCCTTCATGGCACTGTCGATGTGAATCTCTGAGGCATTCATCGCAACTGGGGCATTATGAAACGATCCATCTTCCATGTTACTTTGAACATTGTTATGCTCCATAGTTTGAGATGATGCAGTGCTTGAATGCCCAGTATCTTTATCGTATGGCGGATCATTGTTGAGAGCAAGTTTCTGGTCGGCCCGGTTGGCCGCAGGCTGGTATATTTTAGTGGGGCGACCCCTTCTTCCGGTACGCATTAACTTTGGTCTGCCGGGTCCTCGCTCGACCAGCATGTCGGATTCAGTGCCTGTGGCACCTTGATGAGCTTGTCGCTCTCCAACGTCGAGCATGGGGTCATCAGTCACCTCGAATCCATGAAATGGTTCATCATCTTCCAGAGCGTTCGGACTGATCTCTACGTCCTTTTGCGAGGACTCTTCTTCACTGAAACCTCCTCCTTCATATTGACGAGATATTTCTTCTTCTTGAAGAAAGTCTCCAGATGTGTGTTCGGGCCCGGGCTTGGCACAGAATCTTATGTCCCTGGAGACACGGATTTTTCGTTCACTTGGTAGCCATACCCGGTAGGCCTTGGAACAGTCAGAGTAGCCAACAAAGACCCCTTTCTTTCCTTTGGGCTCGAACTTTCCTTTATTGGGAGACTTGTCGAGGATGATGGCTTTCTCTCCAAATATACGAAGATGCGAGATATTCGGCAGTCTTCCCAACCATCTTTCGTATGGAGTTCCTTCAGACAACCCTTTTGTTGTGCATCGATTTCGGATGTGGTTGGCTGTCGCTATGGCTTCGGCCCAAAAGGACAGTGGCATTCCAGACTCTAATAGCATGCACCTAGCAGCCTCAACCAGAGTGCGGTTCTTCCTTTCTGCGACACCGTTCTGTTGTGGGGTGTGCGGAGTTGTTAGACGTCGTTGGATGCCTGCACGTTTGAGGATGGAATCCATTTTGTCGTTGCAATATTCTTTGCCATTATCCGATTGAAGAGCTTTTATCTTATGCCCTGTTTGATTTTCGGCTAGATTCTTGAACTCAATGAACTTCTCAGTGACCTCTCCCTTGTGACGAAGGAAGTATACTTGACACCATCGACTGTAGTCGTCTATGAAGGTTACAAAATAACGTGCGCCACCTTGAGATGCTTCCCTCATTGGCCCGCAGACATCAGAATGGATTAACTCCAGAAGCTCTTTTGAGGTTACCTCTCGTTTGGTGAAGGGAGTTGATGTTATTTTTCCTTCTAGACAGGTGTGACAATTTTTTAAGTCAGTTGAGTCATTGAATTTTAAACCGATCACACATTGGTTCTTGAGCATATTAACCATGTCCTTCAAGTTCAAATGACCAAGTCGAGCGTGCCAAATTTCTAATTCACTTTTTAGAACTTTTGGTCCTGTGACCGTGCACGCTTGCTGATCGCTTTCACATAAGTAGAATAAGTCACCAATTCTATTCGCAACAACTTTAATGTCACCGTTTATACCTTCTATGAGCGCGCGATCTTTTTCAAATGTCACCTTGTTGTTGTTGTCAACAATTTTTGCCACAGAGATGAGGTTCGTTCGGAGGTCGGGTACATATAAGGTGTCTTTCAATGTGATAGAGTCTGTCACACTGTTCGCGGTGGTGATTTGCACGTCACCTTTCGCTTTTACTTGCGTGGCGCTGTCATCGGCAAGTTTAAGATTCCCGTACATTTTCTTCTTGCTCGTGAATGCATGTTCATTGTTGCATAAGTGAGATGTACAACCACTATCAATGCACCAAAGGTTGTTTATATTGCTTGACTTTGTAATTTCTTTGTCAACGAAAAAACAACAATGGTGGGCCTCGTCAGCTTTATTTGCCGTTTGTTCGCTCAACTTCTTTTTAAAGAAACAATCGGCCTCCCTGTGTCCTTTCTTTTTGCAAAAACCGCATTTATAGTTTGGTTGTGGTTTTTGTTTACGTTTCTGTTCGGATCCAGCACTACTGCTCGTACCACCTTTTGGTCGGTTCACGAACTGTTTTCCTGACTTGACAAACATGGCGGAACTTCCATTTTCCGGAGCACGCGCGTTATGTTCTTCCAAAACTTTCACTTTCAACGTTTCAGCGTCAGGTAAATTGTCGCGGGATTCGATTGCACATCGAAAGTTGTCATAACTGCTGGGGAGACTATATAGCAGCATGATCGTCAACAGGTCGCCGTTTATGTCCACTTCCATTGCTTGCAACTTATCCACAGCATCAAAAAATCCAGAGAGATGTTCAGTCACATCGTCGCCATCTTGCATCTTGTGTTGTGTGAGACGTTTGAGCAATGTTGCTTTGCGAGCAGGCCCCTTTGATGCGTAAATTGATTCTAGTTTGATCCATACATCGCGTGAAGTAACGCATCCCCGAATCTGTTTTAATTCAGATGGATTGATGGACAGGATCAAATCAGCTTTTGCCTTCCGATCGGCCGCTAACCAAGCCTTGTGTGCAGTTTGCGCGGCAACAAGCACCGCGTTTTCGCCAACCACTTCGGGTTGTGGTATTTCTCCTGACACATATCCCCATGTATCATTTTTTATTAACAAGGCTTCGGCTTGTATTTTCCATGTATCGTAGTTGTCGCGTGACAACATCTCGAGTCGTGTTGAATGCGTCGCGTTCGCGTGCGCCATTTTCTTAGGCTAACGAATCGTTCAGCTTCTGCACTTTTTCTGATTTATAACTTTTCGTTTAATTAAAATATTGTTTCGTTTCCGATCGCGTAACTCGCGTAACCTGGGCCCATAACCTGTTGGGTAGAGTAGTGATCGAAATACACAATATGTATAAACTATTGTTAACACAATTTATAACACGACCGGTACAGCGCTTAGCTGGAGCATCACTAACGGTTTATTATTTGAAATAGCCTTTTAAGACTATATTCATGAGACATCTGTCGGAGTTACAGTGAACTACAAATGTAAACAAACAATAACGTTTTGACGGTAATAATTGAACTCCAACAATATTTAATATTTTCTGATTATTTGGGGGGCAAGACCTTCTACCTGCTTGCAAATATTTAAGTTTTGAAACATATCCAGATTTTTTTGTTTTGTTTTTAATCCCCCACAGATTTTACAAAATGTAATTGTAAAATTGTAAATCTTACTTCCTTTATAGTTATTTTTTCTAGTTATCATCCTTCCTGCTAAATCTTTATTTTTAGCAAAACAATTTTTATATTAATTCATTCTGGAGATGTTTATCCTCCCACTGCTCCACTATCCCTCCACACTATCCTAAATTTAATTACCCTTTTTTTGAAATTCGGAATGGTGAAACTCTTCTGCTCATTTAGGTGTTGTTTCTCTACATGCATATAAAATTTAAATTTTGTACCATTTGGAAAGTGTTTTATTCTATTAGTTTTGGAATTTTTTATGGATTCTTAATTTTGAAATAGTTTATTAGAGTGTTTAGGACCACTCTCATGCCTGCACTAGTTTTTGATACAAGTTTTGGAAATTTTGAAAGCCCCCATTTTACCAACCCCCACTTAGTAATGTATAATATTTATTAAATATTTGGTTATTTGGAGTAGTTCCCTTACATTTCTGGCAAGATTTAATTATTTATCTTACCTCAAATTGATATGGCTTATAATGCCCTCTCTCTATTTTCCATAGTCCCATTGGCAAAATTCAAATTATCAGATATTTATATATTTTTGAGTAGCACCTTTACATTCCTGTCAAATTTAAATATTAGCACATTGAGAAGTAGTTTTAGCTATTAATTTTGAACATTTTGAGAACTCTTGCTCCATTTCACCATCTTTACATTGATATTTCATGCTTAAAACTTGTTTGCTTATCTGGAATAGTGTTTCTACCTGCATGTCAGATTTAAATTTTCTAACTCCAATAAAAGGCTTTCTATATTTACAGACCCTCCATTAACTGTAAACCCACGTTGAAATTGCCCATTTTTAGATGTTTATTGGTGTATTTGGTGATCCTTCTCTCTGATAAAAAAGAATAATAAAAAAAATCTAGATTGTTTAGAAGTGTTCAAACAATTTTTTCAGAAGAAATGATATGTTTGTCTTTTATGTAATTTATAGTTTAGCTGGTGTGCCCGCTATTCACACAGTGAATCTATAAATTAGTTTGGTACATTCTTACAATAGATAAGCCACATCAAAGTTATATTAAATCAAGATGTTTAACATTTAGCTGCTAATTTTTCTTAACTCCTAATTGTAGATACCCAAGCTATGACGAGCACAAACCAATAATGAAACTCAATATATTAAAATATTTGGAACAAGTGTGGGGTATAGGGTGTTTGGGAGTGGCAGTTCCCTTTGAACATGTTTGACCATGTATTGATTCAAGGAAAGTTGTGCTGACTGGTCTATACCAGACATCCAACTCTGACTTGTTAGCTCCAAGAGCTACCACCTGGGCAATGGTGTTGGTCCATTGGTTGAACCAAGTGTTAAAAACTCACCGAAACTTATTGCGTGAAGTTGGTGAGACTGGTTGTTGTGAAGGAGAAAGAGGACAGTGAGTGCATGAAATGGTGACGTGCGGTCCTGGATGAGAGGTGTGTGAGCAAGGGTCGTGTAACGGGGCTTGATCAACAAGTGTGTGATTATTAGACCATGTGAGGTACAATACAAGTGAGGGAGGCTTACTGCCTCACAGATTTGGAAGGAGACTACTGAAGGATAAGGGAGTAAACACCAACAGAAAAATCCTCTCTGGCACTAGGCCCAGCAAGCCATTAGGAGAGTACCTATTCATTTCTGCTTTAAATAACAGAAAGAGCCTCAGAAACCATAATGCAATCACAAATATTACCCCATCTTTACATAGTTCTGTCATGAATGACGGTCAGCAGTCTTAAGATAACCAGTAGGACTATTCAAAGAAATAGAAAACTTGAGAAAGAATATGACAAGAATTGGACTATAAACATTATAACCCTGACTGTTAAGTGTGAAGAACTCGTTGATCTTATGGAAAGAAGTAAGATAGAGAGCCTGTGGTTCAGCAAAACTAACTGGAAGGGGAAGGGTGTAAAATCACTGTGAAAAGGATACAAGCTCTACTGGCATGGGAACCAAAAGTAAGCAAGAACTGGAGTAGTGCTCATCATAATTAAGAACGTTGGTGCAGTGTCGGATATAGAGTATGAAAGTGAGAGACTGACTAAGTTTAGACGGAAAATAAACAAAAAGACGTTGACTATAATTCACATACATGCACATCCCTCTGGATGTATCCAAGAAAAGAATGGTGCTTTCTTTTATGAATTGGAAGAATATTTAGACGTGAACAATATAATCGTGATGGGAGATCTTAATGCACAAGTGGGTATTGATAGAACTGGATATAAAACAGTGATTGGCCCCATTGGCTTTGTAAACAGGAGCCGGGAAGGTGAACATCTCCTGGACTTCTGCCTGAGGAATAATATCTTTATCAAAAGCCCTTATTTGAAGAAACAACTCAGCAGTAAAATCATAATGTACATCTAAAATGGAGAACATAAATCTTTGATCGATTATGTTTTCTCTGACAGAGAAGCTGGAACCTTTATTGCAAATGGAAAAGTCTTTCTAGGAGAATGTTTGGACAGCGTTCATAGCTAGCATTAGAAAATTACCAGTGGAAAAGCTGAAAGCAAGAAGTAAACTGAAAATAAAATTCTGGGAATTGGAAAAACCAGAGAAAAGGGAGGAGTATCAGAGGAAAATTTGTGAATATTTACCCAAAGATGAGATAATAACAGGACAAGAAGAGTGGTTCAGGTTTAAGAAAACTATTTTGGGCATGGCTATTAATATTTAAGGAAAAACAAGCACCAGACTAAAAGAAAAGGAGAATACTTGGTGGAATGAAGCATCAGGAGGTGATGAAAGAATGGAATATGTCAAGAAAAGAAAGACACAGAGAATAAGCAAGGCATAGGAAAAGACGAAGACAAATTGAAAGAATTATAAAAAAGTATAAGGACAATTGACTTAGAGCAAACAGAGTAAACAGCAATAAGAGAAAGTGAAGTGCTCGATCGAATTTACCGAGAAATTGGAATAAGTCAGTAAAGGAAATAAGAAACACCTGTATAGCATCATGAAAAATAAAAGAAATTCGTACTCACCAATAAAAGCTCTGGAGAAAGAAGATGGAACAATTATACAGAAGGAGGAAAACAAAGAGAAGAAATGAGAAGACACATTGTCTACTTGTACATTAGTAAAGACCTAAATAAGAAGACACAGGAAAAGTTAGAGATAGAGAACAAGAGTAAAAAGAGGGTACTTACGTGTTTAGAAGTTAAGAATACTCTTAACAGCATGAGTAAAGATAATTCACCTGGCCTATATGAATTAAGCATATACATGATTAAAGCTTCAGGAATTCATGGTCACCACTGACTATTCAGAGTGATGAACACCATTTGGATAGAAGGAAAAATCCCGACTGATTGGACAAAGGGTACCATAGTCCTCCTCTTCAAAAAAAGGAAGCAGAGGAAAATGTATCAAATAAAGAGCAATCACACTAGTGGCTCACATAAGTTGAAGGAAAAAGTGTTGGCACAAAGACTAAGAATCATTATTGAACCACAGTTTGAAAAAGAACTGTACGGGTTTATAAGGAAGAGAGCAACAATGGCCCTCATTTTAGTTGTTAGAATTATAATGGAGAAACACTGGGGAAAAGGAAAAGACATCGTTCTTGTCTTCTTAGATATAGAGAAGGCATATTATATCGTGATGAGGGAAAAACTGTGTGAATGTCTTACGATGAGAAATGTACCAGTGACTCTTATCAGAAAATTTAAAATGTACGAATACTCCCAGAGATGTGTTCAGTTAGGAGATGTTCATTCAAACTGGTTTGCAACAAATAAAGGAGTACAACAGTGTAGAGCATTGTCATTTCTTTATTTATTACTGAAATGGATTAAACAATGACGAGCGTGAAACAAATGAATATATACAATGTCTTCAAGGCTTTGGCTTTTGCCGATGCTTTGGTGATCTGGGTAAACACCAACAAATAAGTACAATACAAGCTAAACACGCGGAAGTGCGAGATTAAGGAGCTTGGCCTCAATATGAGTTGCACAAAACCCTTTGTAATGAACATCAGCAGGCGAAATTGTAAGTAAACATTAAACTGGTTGGAATGAAACTGGTGGAAATGGACCACTCCCATTACCCTGTCATTGTTGTAACACGAGGTAGATGATCTTTTGGTGTAGCTACGAACAGAGTTCAAAATGGAGCCCAGTTTTACCAACAAGTCAGGAATTTCCTATAAGGCATACGAAAACAAATTCCATTAAGATCCCAGCGAACACTTTACCAGGTGTATTTTTTACCTAAAGCAACCTACAGCCTTGAAATTAGCACCACAAAGAGAAGAGATGATAACAGACTGCACGTGGCAGAAATTAAGTTTATAAGGACAACGGTTCCACAAACACTAAGAGATAGGATCCGAAATGAAAAGGTCCTTCAAGAGATCCATACTAAACAACCAATCTGTGAAACCATTGCAGCCACAAGGTTGAAATGGTTTGGACATGCAAAGAGGATGGATCTAAGGAGAGTAGCAAGGGAATGACTGGAAGAAAAGAAATCTGTAGGTCAACCAAGACCGAAAATGGCTCATTAAAAAAAAGCAATACCTGGAAGGAAGAGGCGTGGAGTGATACCATGTCCTAGAGGAGGAATGGTACTAGAATAGACAGAGATGATGAGCACTCCTACACCACACGCGGGCGATGAAGATGATGGTGAGGAGAATTTAGAACAAAGCATTAACAAACCAGCAAACATAGTGCATTCCTAAATTGTTACATAAAAAAATGGGAAAAATTTATCACAGTCCACCAATAAGTTTAATTAACGAATTGATTGACTACGCTGCAAAAACATATTTAAAAATGGCTTCCTTTACCAAATTTAAATTTTCTGCCACACCATAAAGTTATTTTTTCTATTGTTTTAAGAAATTTTGAGCACTCCAAATTCCCAGACCTTTATTTTAAAATTTCAATATTTCCAAATTAAACAGTTATCTGGGAGTGGTCCTTTCACATTCATGCCTAATTTAACTTTTATATTAATCTCAATAAATAATTATTATTACTATCATCATCCTCATCATCATCGTGTCTTACTACTCTTTGGGTAGAACGCACTTATGCTAATGTGTAATGGTAGCTGATTGTGAGATGAAATGGAGGACCTACAGTTTAATATGGGATCCGAACCACGGTAGAGACCTGGCATTTCACACATTCACAAGTTATGATTAATACACATCTTGTCTAAGGTGAAGAAAGGGTTGGGCAGTCAGATAAATCTTCGCTGGGAATGAGGATTGGACCCCGGACCCCCAGCACAGAAGTCAGACACCTTACCTCAAGATCACCAGGTCATCCCTCAGTAAATAAGATTTTATGATTTTGGTAAAATGTATGTGTACCCATCCCATTTCATTTCTCAAATTTTAATTTAGAAATTTTAGGTAATTTTAAACATCTAAATTGGTTCATTTAAGTGCCTGCCAATGATCAATATTATACCATTGTAAGAATTATTATCTCTATTAATTAGGTAGATTTTGAGATCACAATATCTTGGCACCTATTCTGTAATTTGAAATTTATTTCCCTCATAACTAAAGGTGGCCTTCACTATCTACTTGCTAATATTTTAATTTTACATAACAATAAGATTTTTCTTTCTTTTATATTTGGAAATTATTTTCTCCCCTAATTTCCAGACCTTAATTTACCAGCTTAAGACTTTAATGCCATTTTAATCAACTGGGAGTGGAGATAGAATTCACATAATAGTATTTTCAAAATATTTTAACGTATACTTGCGAGAGCAATAATTAGGGTTGTTATGAGGAATGCTATTTAAATGTTATCAGCTCAAAAACCTTTTTCTTTCTATTTTTGGGGTCTGTTTGTATGGGATCCTCCTGCTACCCCAAAGTCCGCGTTTTTCAATATTTTCCTTTGAGTTAAACGTAATCGCTTCATAGACTCTTAGAAAAGGTACATTAGTAAATGCTGACATACCTCCTTTTTGTTCAATTCAAACTCAGTGATTATGGCAAGTGTTCAGGCACTTCCTTTTGTGTTTGTCTGCTTTGTAGAAGATGTTTCAACTATTTCCATACACTTCGCCAAAATAAAAGTGTTGAAGGGATTTGTCTTTTCCATTGTAGAATGTTTCGAAAAGTTAATTTTTACTCTCCAAAGAAAGCTGCTTCCAACATGACTTCAAACAACAACATGAGTAGTAACTAAACTTCTTGCTGCCAACATGTTTACCTCCTGTTGTGATATACTCTTCATCCCGAGACTTCTTAAACTTTATATTTTGAATTTTCTTACTTTTCTGTTAGATATATTTCCTCTTACCTCTCTCATGTATTTATTACTCTATTTTTACTCCTAGTACTATAATCTATGGTATTATAAACTTCACAATCAACAACACTGAGGTTAAGATGAACCCACCAAAACACAGCATTGCTGGCTGAAATAAAATACATGTTTACCAATCATATTTTCTGAGATTGCCATCTCAAACTCTCAGAACATATTCTTTAAATATGGAAGTTAAAAAAAAAAGTGATCTTCGGAAAACGAGCAAATAGCGCTATATTCCTCTTTTCTGTAAACCACCTCAATTCTATTATATTAATTTCTATTTATGAGTTGTATTTTTCATCTTACTCTTATATTTACTCTAAAATTTAGATTTTGTTTCATGTTTATTTCAGCTGAAATCCATGCCTGTGGATATTGAGTTTATTAGACTTCTTCATGACATCCATTCATCTAACATTATAAACCACAACTACCGAGGCTACATTTTACTTCCTACTGGTGAGACAACTTCTACTGAATGGAAGGTAATGTAAAGTTAATTTCTATAAGAAACCAGATTTCAAGTAAACGATTTGCTAAAATGAATTAAACATGTCTGCACATAGCTATTCTTAAATTTTATAGAAATTTTATAGAATTAAATGTACCACATTTATATATTCATAGTCCTATTTATATACCTGATTTAATTACCAAAAATGTATTGTTTTAACATAATTCCCACTATTTCTTGTCTTAAAAAATCAAATTCTGATACAGAAAAAGTAAATCAAAGTTTGTATTCTTTTATCTAAAGGTCATAGAATTGTTGATATTTAATATTATGAGAAAACTGTCTTATACTAATACTGTCTAATACTAATTAAATCATCTTTAATTTCAAGAGTTTTTTCACAAAATTATTTTTCTTCTCTGATACTAAAGGAACGCTAATTGTCCAAAATGTGCATTACAAGCCCACCTGGCATTGTCTATATTTTTTAACCATATATTTTATTTATATTTATAAAAACTAGTTGATTTATCTTTTATGTTTAGTGGTTTTAATAGGTGAATCATATAAATAGGTTCAGTATTACTCTGACTGGCTTAGACAATATTATTAAAGGATTGTGGTTGTTAATATGTTGTTTTAAGTTATGTTTGTCTTTTATTATCGATGGATTGAAAGAATATGGTTAGAGAATAAAATATATGAGATTCTCTAAGCTTAGTGGCATTATTCTTAGCTTGATTTATATGTAAGGATTTCGTGTCCCCTGGCTGTCCTGGGTGTCCACTGCCAGTGATGTCATGTGTATGAAACAGTAGCTGTGTCCTCTCAATTGAGCACGTCCACACATGAGATACTAGAATAGTTGATGGCAATGATATATCCATGTGAATTGCTGTGTTACTTATCATTTGTGTCTGGGGTGTTGCCCAGATGTCTTTTGATTGGTGCTCTATGCCGTAATCAGAGGAATCCTCCAACTGAAGGAATCTTCCAAGCTGGAGGAATTTTCCAAGTTGGTGGAATCTATTTTGCATGCCTAGAGCAGACACTTGGATGTGGACAGTTGTCTGAGAGTGTGTTACTGTCAAAGAGAATCATCCGAAGGCAGTTGCCATGTGCGTGTATGCAAAGTGTTGATGTGATGTCATTCAATCTATTCTAGGTAAACCTTGTAGTCTACAAGTAATATATACTTAAGGGACAATTATACGCAATACCTCTGATGTTAACGTAGATGGTTACATATAGGAATTATGTCAGAGGGATGACTTCATTTAGTAAAATATGTGGAGTTGTTCTCTATTCTCTATTGTACTCTATATGTGGAGCTATTCTCTTTGAGAATAGTAGTTGGCGGAAGAATCTGCCCCGGTATCCGGCTGTTGGTGGAAAATGATCTAGTTAGTTTTAGTGAGTTATTGCACCATCTGTGTGATGTAGCTCTCGTTAATCTGTGGCTCACTTGACCTGTTGTAGAATATACATGAAGTCTCACTTCGTTTCTTCCTATGGGATGGACCGGGATCAGGGAGGAAGGAGAGAATTGATAAAGGTTGAGTTTGAGGGGTTTGCAATGAGTGACTAAAAACTGAGCTGGTCATGAATCACCTGGATCATAAGGTGGTCTAATGGGGCTGAAATGAGTTGAGATTAAGTTTACCTTGGAAGGAGTTGCTCTGGGTGATTGAGGACGTTAACAATCTGGTTGAGGGCAGTGTAAGCTGATTTTGGAATGGGGAGGGGAGGGGGTGCAGAGATTTTGGGAAATACGATGATTTGCTGGTGTGAGGTCATGGACCATAGGGTTGGATAATTTTCTTCATCCGTCCTATCGTTCCGCATCTCCTAGAGTTGGGCATAATCTGTGGCTCTGGGTTTGGATGCAATTGTATTCAGATGGTCTGTCCAAGGTCTACTTGTTTGCTGGAGTATTGCCTGGTGAGCAGTTCTTGGTGCAACCCATGCTGGGTGTGCTGGGGTCAGGGGTAGGTACCCTTGAGAGTAATGACTATGGGGTGGAGAGGCTGCAGTCCAGAAGAGCGTGTAGCCTGATGTCTATGAAAGGTCTTAATTGATATTATATTATTCTCATTCCATCAACAATACATTTAATTATGTCTGTATATCTACATTGACCAGTGTTTTTTTACAGTAATCAAATCTTAAAGAATACTGAGTACATCATAAATCTAACATGTGCCCTACAAAGGTCACCATTTACTTTGTAAGGTTATATCATTAGAATGGATTTATATAAATTAGTTCAGTTGTAATAGTTCATAATTGGTTTTATCTACTTTTATTTGGTTTCATCTTTCCTAAAGATTGTTACATTATTAAAGATAAAGGTGCCGGTATCAGCGGTCCAGTACTCGGAGTAGTTCAGTAATGTGACAATAGGACAGGACTGCCACAGTAGGGTGGAATCTAGTTGGAAGCATGTGTGGTCATATCATACTCTATCCAAGTGACGGCAATGTGTTGACCTTCCTTCACCCCCGGGCCATCAGAGTAAAACATTATTAGAAATATAATATTATAAGGATTGATACTACTTTCAGGCCATTTTCAAATTGTTCTCTTAAAACTTCATATAATTAGGAGTTCCTCTCTTATAAATATATTTATATGAGTATTTACATTCCTATATTATTGTTGTTGCGTTAAGATGATAATTTTTTGTTGTTTATCAAAATATATGTATAGCTAGACCTCAAAGTACACCAATGGGTCACCATGCTTAGCTACTAACGCATATATACACTAGATTTATGTACATAAAACCAGTGTATATGTGCGTTAGTAGGACAATTTTGTACATAAAACCCATTAAACAATTTCAGTTATAGTGAAAATTATAAACACACTAAAAACTAAATAATTGGTTGTAAACTGAGAATGATACATGTATGAATAACCAACATCAAGCCGCAACTACTAAACTGCCAAAAGTGGGGGAGAAAGGGATTCAATCTCGGTTGGGTGCACAGAGAGTGGTATTTCCTAAATGGTTTTCCACTCTCTCTCTTCATGCAAATGTGGGTGCATTTCCTCTCATTAAATCTTCCTAATCCTTAACCCATTATTGAAATTAGTACATAAACATATAACCAGAACAGGTAGTAAGAGACGGTGTTAAAAAAACAGAGAAATAACTAGACAATAGTGCTGTTCCTAATAATGGCAAGTAAGCAACACCCTAACTTTTAAGGGAGATATATATATATAAACTTTGATTGTAAATAATATGTTACTCATTAATTATTTTACATTGTGTTTAAAATAGAATAAAATGTAATTGCCTGGTTGTAAATATAAATTTTCTAAATTATCGATTACTAAACACTCACTTTTTTTTTCTAGCATTTCAATGGTTCATTTCGACCCCTGTGGTTTGTGTTCTCTGGCATGGGCAGCCAATGGGTTGGCATGGGCCAGCAGCTTATGAAACTGCCGGTACTGGCAGCCACACTGGAGAAATGTCACAACATACTTGTACCCTTTGGGATAGACCTGCTTCACATCCTCACCACTGACGATAGCACAATATTTAACAATATATTGCATTCCTTTGTTGGGATCGCTTCTATTCAGGTAGCTTTGGTTGGACTTTCTTTATCACAATACATTACACTCACACAACTACAAGCTTATTTGTAGAGATTCCCATTATATTTATAGTTGTTGATAGAACATAAATAATGATATGGACTTTTTAAATTATAACTTTCATAACTATTCAATACAACTAACAAATTAATATCTTAAAATTATTTTCCTGTACAGTAGAGTCTCAGAAACTCGACCTAATATGGACTGAGATGGTGTCGAGTTTTCCGAATGGACTACATAAGATGCATGTTTACTAAACAAGGATGACTCACACAGTACAGTATTGAATATTATAGGTACAGTTGTACTGTAATATAGTATTGTACAGTACAGTAACAGTAATATACGGACAGTACAATATACAATATATCACATGTTAACACAAGGGTGTATATACATACATGTAATATACAGAAGTGCAGTACAGTACTGTACATATAATATTGTATTGGAAGATTAACAAACACAGCACGTGTAATAACACCACAACACGACTGTTCCACCCGAGTTACACAAACTGAGAGGTTATACAGTTGAATGACCTTGTATTGTGAAGACTGGCGCCAACAACTGTGTGCACATGTGCGTGTTGAGTTACACGGAATGCTGAGCGATCAAGTGTTGAGTTTCCGAGACTCTACTGTATTTCTCTTTGCCCAGTAAAAAAATTGAATATCAACTCCAATGAAAAGGAACTAAACTCAACCAACAGTAATTTTTTTTATGTAGTTTTAATACTAATTCAAAACAGCTCTCGAATTTCATTACTACTTTAGAATAACCTATTTAAGTGTCAATTTTTAATAATAAGAAAAACCGATAGTAGGTTCAGTAGTATATCATTAGTTTTAATAATCTACTACTTAGACAAATAGTATTCTAGGTAACTATTAACAGCTAAAATATTGTAATTTGTAATTTAAGAATTGTAATAGTTAATTTTTATCATGATAGTATTATTACTATATTTTGTATTACTATAAATAGCCACTAGTAATTCTCTATTAAGAAAACCTCTTTTTGCTTTATGAGGTAATTGTATTATATTTGGATAAAGGTACAGGAAAGGTGAATAGAAATATATAAAAGGGACAAACACAATATCGCTTTTACAATGAAAAGAAGAACACACTTCTTTAAAAGTGATAAGAGATATTTTTAACCTACTAGAATAGATTGACTAATTTTCAGATGGCACTAGTTGAACTTTTGAGACTGCTGAACATTGTACCTGATGGACTAATAGGTCACTCTGTGGGGGAGCTAGGATGTGCCTATGCTGATGGATGCTTCTCAGCAGAACAAATGATCCTAGCGGCCTATTATCGTGGGATGGCCTCTCTGGAAACTGAACTCATAAATGGATCAATGGCTGCAGTTGGTATGAAAAATTAATCATATTTTATAACAGGGTTGTACTGGGCCCTCCAAAAGGGCGCAGACCTTGGATTTTCAGAGGGTGTAAAATATTATGAATAACTCTTAAAAGTTCACCTTTTTATTGTAAAATAACTATAGGAGTGATATTGGGACCCAATAATATTCATTAATAATAAATATTAGTGGTTATTACAAGGACTTCCAAAATAAAATAATTTTTGTTTGACCTATGTGGCTCAAGGCATTTGAGCCATTGTTGAATATTGTGACATTCATAGGTTATTATTGATAAATATACTATAAAGAAAAATTCATGGGGTGAAAGAATTTATTTCATAAAACATCTAGCATTTAAGGAATGAATTGTAAAAGATATTATATTATATCAGTGACAAGGATCCTCAGACTATTCGAATACAGCCTGTCTCAACAACAGCTGTCCTGAGCAAACTGGGTTTGTCTCGGAGAAAAGAAAGAGTAGACATAAAACATCCCCAATTACCTCAACTAAACCCGACTTGTATCAGCGCTGAGTACAAGTCTCTTCAAAGCAACACACACTTCATTTTCACACCAAGTTTTCAAAAATTTTAAATTTTAAAATTATTAAATGTATTCAACTTTACATATCCAAATTATAATAAGGGGAGGACATTGTTATAAATCCAATTTTTAACATAGTAATATGTTTGATGTTGATCTAATATTACTAGTCAAAATAAGTTCATTAGAGAAATTAGAAAAGTAAAAGCACGAGAGAGAGAGAGAATGTTGCGATCAAAACTTATTTTTAGGAAGGGGGTTGTGTTACGATCTCAGTAAGGTGTTGTGGGTACAAACCTTAAGGCCTTCAAAAGGCTTTACCTACTAACTAAACTTAGTAATCAAACAGTAGATTTGTTGTCTGATAACATAAATTTTCTTAATTCTTACCTTAGTAACAAAAAATTATGCAGGAGCTAAAAAATTACACATGAGTAAAATCAACACCAAGGCACGAAAACAACTAAACAGCTTATTTCCACTGCTCCATTTGCAGTCATGCGACACTGACAAACAAATCATGGAAGAACTGTGCCTTCTCTTTCGCTGTCGCCTGGCACCAATCACCCCTTACCTCCTAAATATATACTCACTCAAATATAATTTAATCTTTATGGCACCGCCTTATCTTGATTATTCAAATATTATTTTAAATTTAAAGGCCTTATTTTTAAAATTAAGATTTTTTTCACCGAGAGAGAGATGGAGTCTGGGCAAAGGGCACAAACTTAAGAAACTTGATGATGCACCAGTCCAAGGGTCGATGGGCCGGCAAGCCAGTTCGAGCCTGTTTTAGAATATGTGGCTTATATTATATTAAGAAGCCAAGCACCAATTTTGTTTAGTATTAAAATTATATTTTCTTTCAATATAAATTAGTATTCAGGATTAAAAAGAATCAATTTTTGATATATATATAAAATAAATATATATTATATGACATTTATATTATATATTATTTATTATATATTATATTTATAGTATGTATTATATGTATTATGTTATACAATATACATAAAATAGGTATAATATAATTATATAAAATACATATATTATATAATAATAATGTTAAGATCAACTGAGTTCCTATTCCGATGGCTGTTTATCTTCCTACCACATCTCAATATCCACTCATGTGATTCAAAAGTTTGCAATTAATTCCTCTCAGAAGTATATTACCCGCTCTTCCCTATTCACCCTTAAGGCCTGATAGATGGAATATCTTCTTATACGCTCATCCTTCCCCAAGTCTATATTGTGCGGGGGAATAGAATGTACATCAAAATGAGGTCTGATTGTATTTTAAAAACACAAATCTTGCATCACATAATATATACAACGTATTATTATTCATTTTGGACCTGTACTCTGAGACAAAATATAAAACTAATAGTTATATGAAACTGCCAATAATACTCTCAACTAGATAAAAATCAGAGATAGTATTTTTTTTTAAATATAAGATCCACATCATGTCAGTATTTTTTTTTTTTTCAAAGTCCTTGGGCAGGACTATCCTTGTATTTGTCTCTTAGCACTTCTCGAATCATTCACAGCTTGGAAGACCGTTTCACCTGTAAGCCTATAGAAATGTCTGCCTGCAGCAGATGCAATACAAGACTTCCTCAATCAAACTTGTTATTTGTTGCATTTACTATACTGGGATGTCCTTAGATAATCCAGAGAAAGCTAGTAAAAGTAGAAAGATAGTACATAATAGCTCTCATTCCTATGTTAGACTGTAATATATGATTTTATTTGCGATGATATTAGTCTAACAGTGGATTCATACTCTCGCCAAAAAAACTAGCTCAGAACAGAAACGTGGTCTCGGGACGAGCTCCAAGCCAATCACAATATTTCTGCCTCATTGGTGTGAGCTGATCTGCTCTACTCTGTCCGAGATGTTCTGCACAGGAGAACCAACAAATCTCAGAACCGATCATCTCAAATAAATTGATATCGCATTTGACAATGCATGCGATTTAGAACCAGAATCTAGCAGACAGATTCTTTAGCCTTTGTGAGAGATTTGAAACACCTCATCAATGTAAAACATGTATATCGATGTGTTGGATTTTGGCATCACACAGCATTATAATTTTAAAACCTACATCGTGATAATGATCTAAATTATATTGGTATCCACTAGAAAATAAAATATGTTGATAATAAGCTGTTTTAAGCTATCATATATATATGAACCCCTATCCATTTGAAAGTGTCTTGCCAAAGTAGGACCTTATAAAAAAAAACAGTGTCCAGGTGTAATTTTGCAATTCAAAAGACTATGATATTTAAATGTGTCTGTAACTTTAATTCACAAATATAATAGCTTGGCTATCCAATCAATCACAAATTGATTCTGTTAGTGATATTTTTATCAGTTTGTCAAAGGAAAGGAGGCTTTTTAACCTTCAAACATTGTGAAGCAAATAACTGAGTCAGTAAGGTTTATTATAAATGGAGTTGACTGTATATTTAAAACAGGACGGGGCTGTTTTAAATTTCGTGCCCACGGGTGTGGGTGATTCCAAAACAAATAATCATAGGAAGTTGAACATTTGCATGTGTACTTAATGTGAAACCTTAAGGTCTCCATCTTAATGATATATATTCAATCATTTATTGTGAACCTGCTGTCTTAAGACTATTTGGCCCTTTGTGAAGTTGCATTTAATTGCAATAAACCAAGAAAATAGCTTAAAATTTATATACCATTGACTTATTTAAACCCTTAAAGTGTGCATCTTGTACTTATTTTTATTTACTTTTTCATTGAAAGAATCACATATTAGACATGGCAATCACAGACTTGGATAGCTAAGCAAAACACAAAACATAGAAAATGAAAACATTGCATAATCTTATGTACTTGGGCTTGGTTTGTGTTTTTACACAACACATCTGGTATCTGATGTCTCAAACCATGTGATCACTGTTGTGACAGCTCCAAGATCAAAAAGTAAAAATTTCAGAAAGCTTGGCATACCCTATATAATTACTAAGGGATACTGGAAATAGTACATTAAGACTTTTTTTTATATATATTAAACATGAGCCTGATGCCCTAGACTGCATGGCAGTGAGTTCTGATAGCTTTAAAATTAATAATAGTGAAATTCTGATACCGTGCATATGTACAAAGGGAAATATGATTGTGTAGAGGAGTATTTTTCCTTCAACTTTTACATATTAGGAGCCTAGAAGTGTAAATCGAGTGAATACAGATTTGTGATGTTAAAATGGTATCACATTCTGTTCATTATTAACTTATTACTATGTGCTGTTTAATATACATGTGGTAGTGATTCGTATTTTACTGTAAAAGGGTAGGCAATTACATCTAGTATTTTCTAAAAGGGATAATATTATTATTATTATAATTATTACAGATCTGGTTTTGGAAATTTACTGTTTGACAAAGAGAAACAATTGGTTGTATTAACATATTGGTTTCTGTTCAAGGTTTGAGCTTTCACAAAGTTAAAGATCTGTGTCCTCCTGGTATCGACATTGCTTGCCACAACAGTGGAGAAAGCAGCACAATATCAGGGCCAACTGAAGTGATTAATAAATTTGTAGCAGAACTTAAAGAAAAAGGAATATTCGCAAAAGCAGTTAACGTTTCTAATATTGCTTACCACAGCCGGTATATAAAACCTGCGGCTCCAAAATTATTGGAATACTTGAAAAAGGTGTGTAAAGTATTTTATAAAAGTACTAATAGTTTTAGAAATGATGTTAAAATATTTATATAATAGTCTATTTTTCTGTTTAAAAAAATCAAAATTGGTATTTAATTGCTGATTGCTTTTATAAATATCATTAATAATAACAGAGATAATTATGCCGAATGAAATAAATATGTTGTGTAATATATTATTAGTTAATAGCTTGTCCTGATTTTAAACCATTATATGTCAAGCTATAGCATTTGTGAAAGTAATTAAGAGTTCTAAGTAATATACATGCAAATACTTATTTCAGATTAACTTTAATCTCATATATAAAAGTGTATTATTTATACAAACCTAGTTTTGGGATAAAGTTCAGTGCTACATCAGTCGATTTACCAGTGATAACTTGCTAACCGAAATGCAATAAATAATCTATCTTTCAGAATTTAACTTGGTTAGCTTAGAAAGATGTGCTACCTAATAATTTATGGAATTGCACTGGATTAATTCTAGAATCATTATATCTTAAACTAAAGCATGGCGTGACTTTGTCGGAATCCTTCACACTGTATTATTATTATTATTAATATTATTAGCACCGCGTCTTACTACCTGTTCGGGTTATACGCACTTACGCTAATGTGTAATGGTAGGGTGATTGTGAGATGAAATGGAGGACCTACAGTTTAACATGGAATCCGAACCACGGTGGAGACCTGGCATTCCTCACATTCACAAGATGTCTCGTCAGAGGTGAAGGAAGGGTTTGGTAATCAGATAAATCTTTGCCGGGCTTCACACTGAAGATTCTGGGCGTTGGTAGTCACAATAATATAATATACAAGCTGTGGTGTTTATTGATACAATTTTAATCAAATTAGAAGGGAATGGAAAAAAACAACATATAAAAGTCAAATAACAGACAGGTAATGTGTTATTAAATACACTAAATACTCATAGAATCGTTATTACTGAGAAATTTAACACCATCCTGGGCAAAAACGTTTGGAGGGGCAGCAAATGAAGAAAGCAAAAATTTCTAGAAACCTTTTGGAATCGATATAGTCCTATATATAACTAACAACATAAAATAGAAATCCTGGTGGGCTTTACTAGCAACAAGGTCTCACCCAATAAATTTGAATTAGTTGAAAAATTACATCTTTAAACGGTAATTGAAACCAGAACCTTCAACTTGGTGTGCCAATGCTCTTATCACTGAGATATCCATGATCCTCCTAGGAATTCTAAGGGATATCAAACTATTGAATACAGAGAATCAAGAAGGCTGTATTTTGTTTTTGTGGTTTTTATGTTTTGGATGATATATTTTGTTCTTGTTAGTGGTCTGTGATCAAATATAATCAAGCCTGGTTTGGACTCGGTAAATATTGATAGTGTACTTAAATGATCTCCCACATACCGTTACACTTACACTTTATGATAACTATGACAAGATAGTTGTGATATAAAAAGAGACTAGTGGTCTATATTTGAGTGTATAAGTATAACCAAGGAACTCAAAGAAAAGGGACGTGCTGTTTTACACTTTTCATTTACCAGAGGATTAAAGAAACTTAATTAGGGTCTTACTTTTCAAATTATAGATAAGGTAAATGTTCCTATCTTGTTATGAAATGTCCATAAACCACGTAACCCCCCTTCCCCTCATGTATACATTTAGTAACCCCTCCCTCTCCCTCCGTGTTATGTAACTTTTCTCACCAAGAATGAATGTCATTATTTCATAGGGAAGCTTTGTGATACTAGGATAGTTAAGGAGGGATTCAGAATTAATACTTCTTAAAACCCATTTTAAATCCTGAACTTAAATGATTTCAGAGAGTATTATTATTTATGGGTGGCTACACATACAAACAGATAAGACAGAAAAATACAAACATAAAGACGTCGTCAAGCTCTAATTCCTCAGGTTTATAAGACAAATCCTCTGATATGTTTATGTTATGGATGTCAGGTTTGTGATCTGAGTTAGAGAAAGACACGGTGACACTATTATGTGCTGAATAAGATGGCCCTCTTCTATAGTAATGCTACATGGTGATGTTAGGTTTGTGATCTGAGTTAGAGAAAGACACGGTGACACTATTATGTGCTGAATAAGATGGCCCTCTTCTATAGTAATGCTACATGGTGATGTCAGGTTTGTGATCTGAGTTAGAGAAAGACACGGTGACACTATTATGTGCTGAATAAGATGGCCCTCTTCTATAGTAATGCTACATGGTGATGTCAGGTTTGTGATCTGAGTTAGAGAAAGACACGGTGACACTATTATGTGCTGAATAAGATGGCCCTCTTCTATGGTAATGCTACATGGTGATGTTAAAGTGCCCACATCAGATGCTTGATGCTGGGGGATGACATCTTTATAAATATTTTGCACTTTTTACGATAGTCATATTTAAAGAATTATAGATTTACAACTATTCTAAATTATTATTGGATTAATCCACAACTACTTTATTTTACTTATCAATACCGAGACTAATGGTTTGTTCCACCATCGATCCTGGATCAAATCTTGAAAAAGACTAAATGGCCAATGAAGTGGAGATCGGGGTTTGAATACCTGTTGAGTATACTCAAGAGTGGCTTTTCCTAAATGGTTTTACAATCTCTCTCCACGTTAATGAGGGTAGATTACCTCTAGAATTCTACCTTCCTCATTTCTACTCCATTAGATAAATATAATAAAAAATAATGAGAATAGCTACAATTTGACTATACCACCCTACAAATTATATACTAAAAAGGTGGGATTTTAAAGAAAATATACCAGCATTTGGATAGAGGTTGAGTGGGAAACCATCTAGGAAAAGCAACCTTCAGTAGACGTGACTGGTATTTGAATCCCATATCCCCAACAACAGCCGTATAGTCTACTGAGAGAATGACAATTTAGACAGTGCAGCCACCATAGCGGATGTATAATAGTTGCATTTATATACATACACACTAGATGTATCAGAAGGGAGAAGGTATAGGCTTGAATACACCTACCTTTTGTGAATATATAATGATATTTGAAGCTTTACTTTTCATAACATGCTGCTGGTACGAAGAAATAACACTATTGATGGACTCCTCAAACTTGCCTTGAAGATAAATTCTGTACTTTTGCTTCTTTCCATTTCACTACAACATCTTTTGGAGGCTCTTCCATTATTTTTTCTGGATATAACTTTTTATACGCAAGCAATGAACAAGTCACCTCTTTTTGAAGAAATTATTTTTGTTTTTGTACGAACACAAGTGATTATTCATGGCCTATGTAAAATAATATGCAGTAGGAATCTAAATTATACTCAAACTCAACTATACTTATAAATTAAAGCTGCTTCGACTGACAGCTGTTATCCAACTAAAAGCACGTGAGGGGGTCAGTAGATGGACAAGTCTAAACAAATGCCATGAGTATAAACATGTCAATATCATCCACATGAAATTATGTGTTTTCGAATGTGCTTGGTGTTCGTAGTCTCGGGCAACAATTCCACCAAGGTGCATTTGAAATATTGATAAACAAAACTTACTAAACTTGCATTTTCAGCACCACAGATATTTGTAAGTTATCCATAAGTATGTTTATCAAAGGTGAAAACATGAACAATAATATTATTTTTCAACATTAGAATTTGAATTTAATGCCTGTTATGTAACACTTTGATGTACCCCACGCTCCCCCCATGTAACTAACAGTATGTAGAT